>CAVNYN010221818.1:0-172282 GCA_963692815.1 Nyctanthes arbor-tristis
TTTAAACAATTAATGAGATATAAAGATATATTTGAAAAAATAAGATGAATAAGTGAAAGTAAATCCAAACAAAACAGTCCATAGTGCTTGTACATATCATAAAATATGTCGACAAAAATTATAACAAATTTCTATTTGGAAACATAAATAAAATGCCAACAAAAATATTTTAGAACATGAATCATAGGAACTAGCAAGTTAAAATCTTGTTCTCTAGAGCTTTTTATAAATGTAAAAATTGGTTAAAAGTTGAACTTTTGTTGTGTCACAATTCAGTCACAAAACATATTAATTACCCATATATTTTTTAAAAAGTGACACTAAAATAATAATAATAATATAATTATTATTCTGTATATCAAGGGAATTTTAACAAATAAATTCAAATTTGTGCGCTAGGATATTGAACAAATTAGTTTGATTTTTTTTTGAAATTATTATGATTATTGGTGCATTTAGATTGAAATAATTAATCAATGAAATTAACATAACTAAAGTTGTAACGACCTGTTCCACTTTGACAAAATATTGTCCGCTTTGGGTCTAGCCTGCACGATTTTGCTCCCGGGCTTTCACCCAAAAGGCCTCATGTCAGATGTAGTGGATCTCTTGGCATATAAACTGGCCTCATATCAGATGGGTGGAGATCTATAATTATATGGGAACAATGATTTATTCAACCACAAATAAAAAAATGATAATTAGATGTCTCCAATTTGGATAAATAGCATTATTCATTATACATTAACATGTTGATAAGGACTAAAAACCTTTTGTATGGTATAGTTGTGTGCGCGCGCATGCAAGCATGTTTTTTCTTTCCCTTTTTTTCCCCCTACAATGGGGATATAGGGTAGGGTACGGTAGAGGAGGGGAGGGGAGAATGGGTTGAGTTGGGGGTGGAAATATGGTTCAAACACAAAACTTCTTTTTTAGAATGTGAGAAACTTAACTACTGTAACACTTATTCGAGTCACTTGTATAGTATAGTTGTTAAAATAATAATAATTATTTTAACCGAGATTTAAGATGTGTTCCTCAAAAAAAAAAGAAAAAAAAAAAAGAGAAAAGAAAAAAAATTCAATATCTATCTATACGTACAATACATTCATGTTAACTAAAGAAATGGAAGACACCTCAAATTGAGATCTACAATTCTCGAGGTAGGAAAGAAACAAAATATATTTCTATAACCGGAAATTTTATTTTTTGTATTTCTATGACGTGTGAATACGGTGGTTATCTAGACAATAGTCAGGATGTATCCTGCCTAGATATGTTTACTAATGTAAAGTGTAACACGACCTAGATGTCTCTAGCTTGAGCATAAATACGGAATTAAATAACACCAGAATGATTATGCAGAAATCTAACTAGGAAAAACTGCGGGCACACTTGCCACGAGATAAACAAATCTACTAATTTAGGAGGTGAGTTTAATCAAGAGACAGAATAAAACGTGCTATCATAATAGACACTAAATATGCAAAAGGTAAACTTACAAAAGACTCCCTTTTTACGCCTTTTGATAATGAGCGAACCCCCGTTGCTCCTTCTTTCTCCCGCGCGCCTTACGGAACGTCCATCAAGCTCTTAGAGATCTCACGAACTCATCTTGGCATGACTTGACCTCCTAAACTACTTTCAACCACCGTGGATATGTCCCTCGTACATATGCGGTTGCCCACCGCGCACTATGAAGTGTTGCCAAACACAAACACGGTTTGAACTTGAAGTTCGAATTTGCAAGACAAAAGTCTTATAGTAAAAACGCCAATATTTTGTGTCTTCTTTGTGATCTTTGTGATCGAGCTTTAAGTGAAAATCTACGCATAAAGGCTTTGCTCAATTCAAACGAGTTTCCAAAGATATTGCATGACTGCTTTTGCTCAACTCGTCATACACTTCTATCTCGACCTACAAGAAGAATATATAGGATGTGAATTTAATTCTTGTGTAATACAATAATTAAAGTCACCAAATCCAAGTAGAACAAGAATAAGGCAAGTTAGAATTATTACATTCCATAAATACGAAACTTACCTAGTTCTATTAGAACTTGACATGCATAAACCTAATCAAATAATGAAGCTTGAATTCAACTAGGATTAGGAAACTTTGAAACCTAGCATGTAACTAAAGTTCTTGTGCTTCAAGAAAGGTACACATGGCCCAACCTTTCTTCTCGACTAAGATAAGATTTTAGTTATAATTTGCACACTAAAATAATATGACACGTTATACACTTTATGCAACTAATGACACAATATGATAAATTATGACACTTAAGGAAAATTAGAAAAATTAGTAATGCCAATCAAATTTTCGTACTAACAATCTCCCCCTTTGGCTTTTCTAATTTTTCTAAATATATAATAGCACAAAATGTGTGTCAAAAATGTTTCCTAAGGGTTTAAATAGGTATGAACATTAAATACTTCCCCTTAGTAATAAACTCCCCTTAAGATATATCAGAACAAAAACTAAAAAACATGTATATAATCGTGCTAGATATATCCTGTCATATCATGCTACTACTAGATATATCCTGTCATATAATGCTACTATTCTTCTTCCCCTTTTTGACAAAGAAGGAAAGCCAAATGTATCCTGCAGAAAATGTCAATAAGACAAGAGCTAAAAATGTAAACATCCATGTCAAAGCTCAAAAAAATAATTCCTGCATCAAGGGTAGTAACAACCATAGGAAATTTGTAATCTAAAACATGAAGAGGTAAAACATAAAATCTCAAAAACACAAAGAACAAATTTAAAAGATTGTTTCAAAAACATAGAAATGCTTTTGAGAATTTTTGATGCTTCCTTCCTTGAAATTTTCTTCCTTGGCAGGCTTTCAATCATCTTTCTTTGGCTTCTTGGCTTTCTTTTTCTGCTTCTCCTAGTTTTTCATCTTTTTTAGCTGCTCTCTTTTTCTTTTTCTTTGGAGTGGCAGTATGAGATGTATCTGGCCTGGGTGCTGCTGCTGCTAGATCTGCTGTATCCTGCTGCTGACTTGCTGCTGCTACTGGATGGTCTACTGCTTTTAGATATACCATTAAAAAGACTGCAATGTCTTCATCTTTTTAGGCAAAAGTTTGTCCATTTAAAAGCAAACAATGAACCATCAAACTACACAAAGGGTTAAAAGCAGTTAAAAAATCATTATAAGATTGCTAGAAGGTTGTAAACTGATTCCTGAATCCTGACAATTCAGCTTCTAGTCTAGATATATGTTACTCTAGTCTACAGATGCTGCAGAAGTAACAGATTGTGCTATAGGTTTGAACATCTTAGCACAATGATCCCTTCTAAGCAGAGCAATAGGCTGTGACCAAATATCCCCTGACGTCTTCTCAACTCTCTGATCATTCAAATATTCAGAAATAATCCAAGGAAATGGAAGTTTGTATGTCTTGGAATGCCTAGGTCCACTGCCAGATATGCAATTCTTAATTACATCATATACATGCTGCCCCCAGTCAATCGGTTTCTTAGTCCCCAACTGAAATAGAAGAAGTGCTTTCATTTTGCTCATTTTGGTCTTGTGTGTGATTGGATCCAGATTAGTCATCACAAATTTGTGTAGCAGTTTGTATCTAAAAGACATTTGTGCTACCCTGAAATCTGATCTCCTAGCTGGCCAATTTGTTCGAAGCAATTCCTGGGCTATCTCATTATTGGATATATTCTGCTCAGTTTGTTCAGATATTCTGAACTGCCTAGCCTCTATCTAGCTTTTTATACTATCTGGACTAAATCTCACCATTCTCCTCCTCACATAAATTTTTGATGTGAGATCACCAAGATTTTTAGGGATATTAGCCAAGAATTCCCTTACTAACGTCTCATTAGCCTTACCTCAACAGTCAAACAATCTTTCAATTTTAAAAAAGTTCACCAACTCCCTTAGACCAAATTCTTCAAAATCAGACAACGTTATTCTCCATTCATATTGAAATTTTCTAAAAATCACATACCTGTTAAACAACTTTGCAGTTTTGGAATCATGAAAACGGAAATTATAAGGAATGAAAGAACCTCGTGCAGTGTGGATCTCAGTGCGGTTGAAGTCCTTTGGGTCATCAGGATGCATTTTGTTCTCCTCTGAGCCTTCTGGTGAAGAATCTTCCCGAGATACATCCTGGTTTGGTAAATCTTCCTCTGATTCTAATTCAGATTCAGAATGAGTCCTCCTTTTTGGACTTCCAATCTTGACCCCGGTTGGTCTTTGTCTAGTTTGAATTTTTTTGACTATTGCCTCAATTTTTTTGTTTCCCCTTTTTAATGTCGTCCCTCTTCTTTTTCTCTTTCTCTGAAAATTTTTCAATTTCATCTGCAGCAGAAAATTCTTCTAAATTTTCTTCTTCATCCTCAGCCTCATACTCACTTTCAGATTTGTCGTTCAACCTTTTTGATTTCTGTTCTCTGTTAGGAGTAGATATATCCTCATCTGGTCCTTCTGACTCTGACTTGTCAGACTCTTCTCTATCATATTCCTCCTCTGCAGAATGCGAAGAGGGTTTATCCTCGTCTACCATCTCCTTCTCTAGAGATTTTTTCTATTCGTCCTCAACAATTGGCTATTGTTTGTGATTAGCATTCTCTTCTTGTTGATTTTTCCTTGAATCGGTAGGGTTTGGATAATCCCTAGCGATTGATTGCAAAATATCTTGAAGATTTGGGGCTTGAATCTCCTCTTTCTGCACATTGGGAACAGTAATTTCTGGAACTTTCTGTTGTGCGGCTTCTGGTAATGATGTGTTCTGTTCAACAACTGGCTTCACTAGTGGAATCTGATTTTCCGGCGGTAGTTGTGGTTGATTTTCCTGATTTTCCTTTGTAGGAGGGTTTTGAACTTCTCCTTCGAACAAGATCATCATCTAGAGAGGATCTATTTGGTATGTTATTTCTATTTCATGCCTCTCTGGTAATGGCACTGGTGTTGGATTTGTCTGATCGAGGGTTTCGACTTGAGGAACTTCCTCTTGTGGTTGCACAGGAGGATAGGCTTGCACTGGGTCAACCACCGGCGTTGTGACCTCCAACGGACCTTCGTCTGTTCTTGTGCTTCGCGTAGTCTGA
Source organism: Nyctanthes arbor-tristis (assembly GCA_963692815.1). Taxonomy (NCBI): domain Eukaryota; kingdom Viridiplantae; phylum Streptophyta; class Magnoliopsida; order Lamiales; family Oleaceae; genus Nyctanthes; species Nyctanthes arbor-tristis. The sequence continues at coordinate 5,083 of CAVNYN010221818.1, forward strand.
CTGCCGTAACCACGTCCTCGTCTCTCTCTGCCTCTTGTACCTATTCCGACAGTAGATCCCTTTCTAGCCATAGTTTCTCTGTGATAGATTTTTGAAAAGAAAACACAGGAACTCAGAAATTTTGGAGAATTAGAGAGCAATTAGTGTTGTGAATGAAAGTTTCAGTTAGGGTTAAGAAAAAAGAGGGAAGATTATGAAAATAAGAGGGAAAATAAAAAGTCTCTAATGTTGGTTTTCAACATATGCCCATTAGAGATTTAAAAAATTGTACGATCGGTTTACCTGTAATTGCTACACATGGAATTTCAGCCAGATGTATGCTGCTTGACACATCGACTAAAATTTAAGATGCATTTGGGTGAGAATCATACAAGCAAACATATGCAAATGTAATGAACCAACATTAATTGAATTAACAGTACTGAATACTTCTCAAAATACCTTTTGAAGTTCACACCATGAAGTATTCAATTAATTGAACTGTCCTCAATGGAAGGAATTTTTTTAACTGGAATTTCTTTTGAATTTATCTTTTATGATCAATCCATATTCCACTTTGCACCTTGTGAAGACCTGACTTATTGAGACTTACGAGTGATGCATAAGAAGACAGACGTGTGCTCTTCCGATCTCGATCATCATCTGAACAACTCTTATAAAAAGAATACAACCTTTAAGTCCTCTGCTTACTCGACTTTTTCTATAATTTTGAGCATTATCATCTGAGGGTAAAGGTAGCTGCACGCACTCAAAGGCTTAGTTGACTGGTAGCTTTTACCCTTACTGACTCTACCCCTTAGACATTATTAGTCGTATGAAGTGCCGAAGAGTGTAGATACTGACCATAGGTCTGTATCAAAATTATGACCGTCAACTGTTTGAGCCTCTCATTGGCATGCTTCAGATCCATTGTAAACTGTTTAATCTGCTCATCTTTGTATTCAATGGACTTTAGTAGATCTCTCTTTTCATCATCAAAGAATTCCATCATGACTTAGAGCATATCAGACTTATCTTATTCTGCCACAAGTTGACTCTGTAGTACTACACAGTATTGACAATATTATCCTCACTTGAAGATGATTTTGTAGTATTTGTAGTGAGGTAGCTCGTCGGACTGGACGGAGGCTGGATATGTGTGGTCAAAATACTATAAATGGTTTCATCTCTTGACATTTCATCAGAAATTTCAATGAGATCTTCATTTATCGTGTTCACTAGACATGCATCTCTACTATAGAGATTATGTGCAGATGGACAAGTGGAACTAAGGTGTCCAGGTTGTTTGCAAGAAAAGCAAGTGAGATTTTCTCTGTAAACCTTACTTGTGTCATATTTTCTGACATGTTTATCTTTGTAAAGATAAGGAGGTTTAGTCTTAGACTTCCTCAAATAGTAAGACTTACTTTTCTTAGTATCATATTCCTTAACCTTTTTCTTAGGTTTAGGCTGTCTAAGTGGTGCCTTATATTGTTGAGGAGGGTAGATCTGGCTACAAAATCCCATATTATTTCTCTTAAGATCTTTCTGTATCTTGATATAGGTACAATGTTTCTTAAGTTCATAAATAATAAAGCTGATTCTTGCTCCTAAATTTTTATATTCAGGTAACAAGTTTGTCCAATCAGATTTAGTCCCAGCTTCAGCAATTTCCTTTCCTAAATCACCAAAAAGTTTAGTAAATAGTCTAGTGCCAAGCTTTTGTGCATAATAATTTCCTGAGATAGCAGTGAGAGCAAAGAAATCTTGAAGAAATGGGATGACTCGTACCCAATTTTTTAGTTGAAGTTGCTCAAGGTCTCTCATAGCCTCTGTTTGTCTAAAAACAAGACCTATATTTACGTCTCCTATAGTAATGATTCTGTGATAAGATATGTGAAATTGTTAATATTGTTTCCTTGAGCAACAAGATTAGCAAGCTTATTAGGAAAATTTGTTTTGTAAGCTTCCCAAATTTCTCTAATAGCATCTCCTAAGTAGTTTTCAGCTACTTAGACCATTGTTTCACCGTCAGCAACATGGCTATGCTTGGATTGATAGTCTCTATAGACTACACCAGTCCATTGTTCCAAATAGGTGTTCCAATCTTGAGGATGTAACATTTAGATAGCATTTGGAAAGTAAAAGTTTGGATATGGGGGTTTGCGTTTTCCCGTAGTATACAAATCTTTTCTTTCATTATCATATAGAGTGACATTTAGTCTAGGAAGATGTCCCAAAGAATAGGTCATTGTGTCAGTTCGGTTTTAGGCATTAAAACAGTTATAAAATCATGATGACTTGTTTTAGATGTTAAAGTGTTAGAAATAACAGATTTACTGTCATCTAAAAATCGTTCCATAAGAGTAGTTTGTGGAATAGAGACTATCTCTGTTTTTGAAGGAGTTGGGTTAATTTCCAAAGTGGTTTGTTTAGATATGTTATTATCACTCTGGATAATATTTGATGAGTTCACTAATGGTGATTTCATCATTTGAACAATTGTTCTCAATATTTCTTCTTTAAGAGGGAGAGAATATGTACTTAGATTTGTAAGAATACTACAAGTTCTTACTTGTTGAATAACATTCATAGCTTTGGTATTAGGTTCTAATATAGATCCTAATCCTTTTGTTGAATATCCTTGATGATTTGTAATCATTCAAAGATGTAATTTCTATTTCATTATCTGAAGAGGGATTTCTATTCTTATGATAATCTCTAAATCTAATTGATAGATTTCCTGATGCATCAACATAAGTTAGTGCACCTCTAGGTTTCATATTTTGAATTGTCTGAGTCTGAAATGACAAGAAGTCCAAAATGAATTATATTGTGACATTGTCTTAATAATTGCTTGGCAGGAGTGTCATTCATTAGATCAAGAGTTACTTGTGTTCCTGTTGGGACAACAAGTATTTCTTCCCTTGTATGATTATATAGGCCAGCTTGAGTTCCCAGTAATGCTTTTTGGTAAAGGGCTGAAGGGTTCATGAGTTGCAATTCATTATTTGACAAGATATTTGTTGATCTTTCCAAATCAGCAATTTGTTCTAAAATAATAGGATTTTTTTCTTTTCTATTAACAATTCTTGTTAGCAAAGATCTATTACTAGAAGTTGAAACAGATGTCTAAGCTAATGTCCTTGAAGTTCCAATAAAAGATCTTCTATTCATGGAAAAGATCTTTTAGGTGTTTTAGAGTTGAAGTGAAAAATGTTGTACTCGTCTTAAGAGGTTTTTTCTCTGAAGAAGGTGTGACAGTGATCTTGCTAAAGGTTTGTTCAATTTCACTAATTGAAGCAACAGCCTTTAGCTTATCTTTTATTATTGTGGAAATATCTTTTTCCAGTTTATCTAATCTTTCATGTATTTTTACAAGCAATGCAATGATAAGATTATTTTGTGAAATTTGAGCTTCGTCTCCCTTCATGCTAAAGTCATTCAAGAAATATTCAATTCTTTCTTGTCTTGAGCTGTATAAAGAGGGTCTAAGAATCTCGTAGCATCTAAGAAATGTTGATTTTGATAAGTCATCAAAATTCTTCACTATGTCTGTTTAGGTCATTGAATGAGATTGTTAGAGTTTCTACCATCTCAGTCAGTTTCTTGATCTCCATGTTAAAGTGCAATTTGTTGTCAACAAATTGTTTATTGAAATTTTGCAATAACTCATTTGTTTAACTGATAATTTCTGAAGAACTATTATCAAAAATTGTTTTATGTAATAACTTCACATCATCTTTAGAAGATAGTCCAGTTATTTTATTCCAGATAAAATGTTCAACAAATTTTCTTATTTGCCATGAAAGTTTGCGATAGCTTTCTGGAGAGTATTGTTGGATTCTTTCACATAATCTATATTTTGTGAAAGCCTCTTGAGGAAAGTGATAATCTTCTTTTCAGAAGTATCTTGTTCTAATTTTAGACAATCAATTCTTTTGCTCATAAAAGATATTGATAGTTTTAAAAATCTTCACAAGCACTTTGGCACTCACTAGTGGAATTTTGATTATTTTCTGGTTCCATTAGACCAAAGGAAGCAGAATAATCATATCTATGTTAGAATCTACATCGTAGCATTTGACAATTGCTATGATATGAAGTTTTAGGGTTTAAATTATTTTCCCAAGCTGGAAGAACTGTTCAATATATATCAAAATGTTTAAAATCATTATAATGATCTAAACCATTAAAATTATGTTCAGCATCAGAAGAATCTTTTGAATTTAAACCAAACTGAAATCTGTCTTCCTGATGATCTTCTACATATGGATCATTATATTGACCATAAGTTGCACTTCATTGAAAAAAATAACCAAAAGTATCGTTAAAATTCTCTAATACCATTTCGCCAAGGGTTTTTGACTTTGGGAGGGGGTTAATTACCAAAGAAGGGGGTATAGGGGAGCCTGCGACCTGCTTTAGATCCATTTGCCTACTGCCAGAGGCTTCACGGTCTTCAAGCCGAGGATTATAGAACCACGGCTGTCCATCCTGTTCCATGTCTTGGTTTTGAAGACTGGGATTATAGGGCGGCAACCAATTTGGATTCCTGATTCTTTTGTTCCTGAAAGGATCACCAGATGTTGGCTCATTACACCAATCTGGTATGGAACATCTCATAGAATGATGCACCGTAGGGTTTCCTGTCCTTTCTTGGAGGGCATAACATATAATTGGGAAAGGCAAGGTCTTTTATCCCATGTTCCACTAAGATTTTCATTTTTCAAGGGTTCTAAAGGATGGTGTGAAAGTGTTTGAATATCCCTTTGTTCAAAGAATGTGTAGTAAGGCGGCATGCTACTCAATCTTAGAAAGAAATTTTTATTGCAATCAAAGCAGTGCCTTATGGTAACTCATTCCCATAAAGGAATTGACCATGGTTTGCAGAGTCCTGTAGGTGACATAGCATCATACACTTACACACATGTGTCTATTGTCCAAGAATCTGAATCTCTTTGGGAGAAATGCGGTTCAGGGTGGGTATCAAAATATTCATCAGGATCTATTATTCCTAATGATGCTGTGTGTTCATGAGGAACTATCCAAATGTTTTTATTCCATATGATACCATCAGTATATTGTTTGAGATCTGTTGTAAGAATCTTGCCTAACATTTCAAGCTTAACAAGATTATCATTACAAACTAGAAGTAGGAACTATGAGTAAACCTAGCAGCACCACTGAGTCAGGTTGATGTTGGGAAAAATAGAGTATGAGCAGTGTGTAATTCCTCAAAAGGAGGCAGAAGTAAGTCTCACTATGATTGGATTTTATGTTGTTTGCTTCCTATTCCTTTGTTATTGTTGCTTAACTTCTGCACTACTTGTTTGATATTTATAGTGTGTAACTTTGAAATGAAAAAAATTTTCAAAACAAAGTTTGGGTATGACTACCATGGTCATAGTCTTGTTAAGCTTGAATTGCTAGACAAGATTCTTACAACAGATCTCAAGCAATATAGTGATGGCATCACATGGGATCAAACCATTTGGGTAGTTCCTCATGAACACATAACATCATTAGGAATGATAGATCCTTATGAATATTTTGATACCCAACCTGAGCCGTATTTCTCCCAAAGAGATTCGGATTCTTGCACAATAGACATAGTTGTGCAAATGTATGATGCAATATCACCTACAGAACTCAGTAAACCATGGTCAATTCCTTTATGGGAAAGAGTTACCATGAAACACTACCTCGATTGCAACAAAAATCTCTTCCTAGGTTTGAGTAATATGCCACCTTACTACGTATTCTTTGAACAAATAGAAATTCAAACATTTTCTCGCCATCCAATAGAACCCTTGAAAAAGGAAAATGTTAGTGGAATATTGGATAAAAGTCCTTACTTTTCCCCAATCATATGTTCTGCCCTCCAAGAAAGGACAGGAAACCCTATGGTGCATCATTCTATGAGATGCTCTATACCAGAGTGGTATAATGAACCAACATCTGGTTATCCTTTTAGGAACAAAAGAATCCGGAATCTATATTGGTTGCCGCTCTATAATCCCAGCCTTCAAAACCAAGACATGGAACATAATGGACAGCCTTGGTTCTATAATCCTCAACCTCAAGACCATGAAGCCTCTAGCAGTAGGCAAATGGATTTGAAGCAGGTCGCAGGCTCCCCTATACCTCCTTCTCTGGTAGTTAATACCCTCCTAGAGTTAGAACCCCAAGCGAAATGGTATCAGAGCCTTTTAACGATACTTCTGGTTACTTTTTTCAGCAAAATGCCACTTATGGTCAATATAATGATCCATATGCAAAAGATCGTTCAGAAGAGAGATTACGGTTTGGTTTTAATTCAACAGATTCTTCTGATACTGAACACAAATATAATGGTTTAGATCATTATAATGATTTTGAATATTTTGAAATAAATTCAACAGTTCTTCCAACTTGGGAAAATGATTCGAACTCTGAAACTTCATATCATAGCAATAGTCAAATGCTATGATATAGATCCCAACATGGATATGATTATTCCGCTTCCTTTGATCTAATAGAACCAGAAAATAATCACAATTCCACTAGTGAGTACCAAAATGCTCTTGAAGATTTTTGAAAAACTGTCAATATCTTTTATGAGTAAAAGAATTGATTATCTGAAATTAGAACAAGATACTTCTAGAAAGAAGACTATCACTATCCTAAAGAGGCTTTCACAAAACATAGATTATGTGAAAGAATCCAACAATACTCTTCAGAAATCTATCACAAACTTTTTTGACAAACAAGAAAATTTGTTGAATATTTTATCTGGAATGAAAATAGCTGAACTATCTTTTAAAGAAGATATGAAGTTATTACATAAAACAATTTTTGATAATAGTTCTTTAGAAATTATCAGTTAAACAAATGAGTTATTGCAAAATGTCAATAAACAAATTGTTGACAACAAATTGCACTTTAACGCAGAGATCAAGAAACCGACTGAGATGGTAGAAACTCTAACAATCTCATTCAATGACCTCAAAAGACATATTGAAGAGATGAGTTATCAAAATCAATATTTCTTAGATGCTAAGAGATTTGTAGACTCTCTTTATAAAGCTCAAGACAAGAATGAAACTGGATATTTCTTGAATGACTTTAGCATGAAGGGAGACGAAGCTCAAATTTCACAAAATAATCTTATAATTGCATTACTTGTAAAAATGCATGAAATATTAGATAAACTGGAAAAAGATATTTCCTCAATAATAAAAGATAAGCTAAAAGCTACTCCTTCAATTAGTGAAATTGAACAAGCCTTTAGCAAGATCACCGTCACACCTTCTTCAGAGAAAAAACCTCTTAAGAAGAGTACAACATTTTTCACTTTCAACTCTAAAACTCCTAAAAGATCTATTCCATGGATAGAAGATCTTTTATTGGAACTTCAAGGACATTAGCTTAGACATCTGTTTCAACTTCTAGTAATAGATCTTCGCTAAAAAGAATTATTAGTAGAAAAGAAAAAGATCCTATTATTTTAGAACAAATTACTGATTTGGAAAGATCAACAAATATCTTGTCAAATAATGAATTGCAACTCATGAACCCTTCAGTCCTTTACCAAAAAGCATTATTGGGAACTCAAGCTAGTCTATATAATCATACAAGGGAATAAATACTTGCTGTCCCAATAGGAACACAAGTAACTCTTGATCTAATGAATGACACTCCTGCCAAGGAATTATTAAGACAAGGTCACAATATAATTCATTTTGGACTTCTTATCATTGGATTCAAAGTTCTAGCACAAAAAGGACTTGGATCGAAAGCACTTGTTGCACTTCTTGACACACAATCTCCTCATATAGAACAAGCCAATTTGGGAATCACTAAAATTGATCTCAACAATAATATTGGTGTAGCATATATTACACCTAATAAATTCTTGAAAATAATTCCAGAATTTGTTCAACACATCAAACTTGCCATCCAAACCTAAGGTTTTGATGATTGGATTGGTAACAATTTGGTTGCTAGAAAGCATTTCATAGAAAAAACTATGAATAATACTAGCACTAGATGCAGACTGAAAATTGATTGTATCATTACTACCCTAGAATCTTCTACTATAAGATTTTTGGCACCATTAATTTCCTCTTCAACATTTCATGGTGGTTCTGAATGGATAATTCAAAATCCTTCAGACTCTCAGACAATTCAAAATGTGAAGCCGAGAGATGTGCTAACTTATGTTAATGCATCAGGAAATCTATCAATTAGATTTAGAGATTATCAGAATGATAGAAATCCCTCTTCAGAAAATGAAACAGAAACTGAATCTTTGAATGATTAGAAATCATCAAGGATATACAACAATAGATTAGGCTCTATATTAGAACCTAATACCAAAACTATGAATGTTATTCAACGTGTAAAAACTTGTGGTATTCTTACAAATCTCAGTGCAATTTCTATCTCTCCTAAGGAAGAAAATATTGAGAACATTTGTTCAAATGATGAAATCACCAATAGTAAATTCATCAATGATATTATCCAGAGTGATAATAACATATCTGAACAAACCACTTTGGAAATTAATCCAACTCCTCCAAAAACAGAGATAGTTTCTATTCCACAAACTACTCTTATGGAACGATTTTTAGATGACAGTAAATCTGTTCTTTCTAACACTTTAACATCTAAAACAAGTCATCATGGTTTTATGACTATTTTAATGCCTAAAACTAAGTTTGGCACAATGACCTATTCTTTAGAACATCCTCCTAGACTAAATGTCACTCTATATGATAATGAAAGAAAATGTTTGTATACTGTGGGAAAATGCAAACCCGTACGTCCAAACTTTTACTTTCCAAATGCTATCCTAAATGTTGCTGGAAGACATTCTCAAGATTGGAACACCTATTTTGTAACGCCCCAATTTCTTAAAGTTTGGAATGCTACAAAAGTCGCATTTTAATTTTTGAATTTAACGAGTAAATTTATTTTTTGAAATAGATAAACTAATAAGGATAGAATATGTGTGGAAACATGATGATCATTTCAATGCCCAAAATACATGTTTATAGTTGTCGACAAAAGTAATTGTTCAAAATATAATACCGATAAAGTATTTAGCAAAATGGCAATACATAATCATTTAGTCAAAATATTTAGTTGACCCTGCTCGTCACCTCGACCACAGCCGGCTCCTTAACCTGGAAGGAGGGAAGGTTGGGGTAAGCATAATATATTATACTCAATGGGACAAGTCAATTAATCCACATCAAACCAAATATGTGATCATAATCATAAACTTTACTCTTTAGACATTTAAAATTTTCAAGGTTGTACTGTGGGCTATCTCAAGGGCCTACTTTTGACCCCAGAGTAATTTGCGATCCCGAATAACAGACAAGCGCTAGTATCATAATTGCACGGTGGGCAACTCGAAAGGCTAACTTTTGAACTCAGACCAATTTGTGGTCCCTGGCAAATATTTTCATACATTCAAGTCACACCCATAATCAACACATAAGAAAATGACAGGATCAATCAACTAGAATTTGCACAATGTAAACCCCACCTTAATAGTCTTGAAAAAGTTTTCTTGAAATGTTGCACGAGCCGTGATGCTACTCAAACTTGGAATTTAAAGCGCCCTCGTCTAGCAAATGAAAGTATAAAGTGATTTAGTATGTTTGAATTATCATTGAAAGGAGAATCTTAAACTTTAAGGACTTAATTGAATATTTATGAACGTTAATGGGTTGATATTTTGGATTTTTAAAATGTTTAAAGGTTTAATTGATCACGTATGAGTGTTAGAGTTCACAATTAATTTGATTGGTTTAGGACTTAGGACCTTTATGAAATAATTAAATTCTTTAAGGGTTAAATTGAACAATTATAATAGCTAGAGGACTTTAATTTAATATGTTTGAATAGTTTGAGGGTCAATTTAGGTTGAATTAAAAGTTTAGGGACTTATACGATTAGAATTAAAAGTTTAGGGACCAATTATGTAAAACTTGAAAGTTTAGGGGGCCTAAAATTAATTATTTAAAATGTTTGGGGACCAACCTTGATTTAAATAACAATTTTAGGGTCAACTTAAGTGTCTTGGGAACAAATTGGGTAAAGACTATGGTTGACCATACTTTTAAGACTGATTTAAATGTTACTAGAACTTACAGGGACTAAAACGCAAAAACACATTGGACCAATATTTAGATCTAATTTCTTATAGGTATTACACGAAGGAGAAAAAAGGCAGAGAACAAAGAGAATGAAGCTTCGGTCTTGGGGGCCTTTTAGGGCTAAGAATCCAACCAAAAATCCTATTATTTGAAGATAAAGTATATAGAATCAGTAGCTTTAGATGAGCTCTTCCCATTTATGTAAGTATTCGAAGGTATGATGATGGTTTTTGGTAGAAGTACTCAGCAGTTTCGGCCATTTTCCGGCGAGGGTGGTTTTCCAACCAAACCATTTACATAGTTGTGTTCCTCGTAGCGAGAGGAGGCCGTAGACACCAATTTTGTGGGATTTGGTGAAGGATTGAGGTTGGGCCAAATTTTGGATTTCTTGGCTTGACCAAGCTCATTGTGTTTCAGATTTTTTTTTTCATTTTTTTATAGTAGAGGAAAATGAAGAATGTGTGTTGTGTTTTGTTGGTATAAATTTGCAGTGCACTTCTTGTTTGAGTTTCTATAGTAAAGTATGATGAATATAGCAAGGGATGAGTTGCTTACCTTGATCTTGTTGTGATTTTGATGTGTTGCTTGATTCACTTGGTTGCCTTGAGTTTATTTGTATTCAAGAAAGAAGAAGAAAAAAAAAAGAGTGTTGGTTGTTAGATTTTTTTTTTTTTTTTGAAGAATAAGAAGAAGATGGAAGAGAAGAGGGAGAAAACTACCTGTTATGGGATGAAATGAACTTTGGGAGTGTGAAAATGGTTTTTTGAGCGCTTTAAATAGAACTAGTTCAATTGGAAGAGATGGGACCAAAGTTTAACAATTTGAAAGTTTTTAGGTCGAATAAGGAATTATTAGAAGTTGACATCTTGACATATACTTTGAATGTTCGGTTCTTCAAATTAATTCGTCAGAAATTATCTTGATAAGTTTTGAATTATTTCGGTCAACTTGAACTTTTGTTAAGTTACGAAATTTGCATTCTCATATTATACTTCGATTCGGCTAGACGAGTATATGAAAGTTTGAAAAGTCAAGGAAGCCGTAGCGACATGAGTTAAAGTGATAAAATTGAATTTTAATTTTCTTGGTAGACGCTACATATTTTGAACAATGGACTGGTGTAGTCTATAGGTACTATCAATCCAATCAAAGCCGTGTTGCTGACAGTGAAACAATGGTCCAAGTAACTAAAAACTACTTAGGAGATGTTGTTAGAGTCATATGGGAAGCTTATAGAACAAAGTTTCCTGATAAGCTTGCTAATCTTGCTGCTCAAGGAAATAACATTAACAATTTCACACGTCTGATTCACAGAATCCTTACTATAGGAGATGTGAATACAGGTCTTATTTTTAGACAAACAGAGACTATGAGAGATCTTGAACAACTTTAGCTTAGAAATTCGGTACGAGTTATCCCATTTCTTCAAGATTTCTTTGTTCTCACTACTATCTCAGGCAATTATTTTGCATATGAGCTTGCCACTAGATTATTTACTAAACTTTCTCGTGATTCAGGAAAGGAAATTGCTAAAGCCTGGACTAAATCTGATTGGACAAACTTGTTACCTGAATATAATAATTTAGGAGCAAGAATCAACTTTATTATTTCTGAACTTAAGAAACGCTGTACTTATATCAAGATACAGAAAGATCTTAAGAGAAATAATATGGGATTTTGTAGCCAGATCTACACTCCTCAACAATATGAGGCACCACTTAAATAGCCTAAACCTAAGAAAAAGGTTAATGAATCTGATCCTAAGAAAAGTAAGTCTTACTATTTGAGGAAGTCTAAGACTAGACCTCCTTATTACAACAAAGATAAACTTGTCAAAAAACATGACACAAGTAAGGTTTACAGAGAAAATCTCACTTGCTTTGCTTGTAAACAACCTAGACACCTTAGTTCCACTTGTCCATCTGCACATAATCTCTATAGTAGAGATGCATGTCTGGTGAACACGATAAATGAAGATCTCCTTGAAATTTTTGATGAAATGTCAAGAGATGAAACCATTAGTAGTATTTGCTCTATTGAAGCTCTAAAAAGAGAAGAAATAGAACAATTGGAAATTATTCCAACTCCTCTATACCTGAAGATGAACAACATCAAAAGCTAGGATCAAAATATACGGCATATCAATGTGGTTCATATTTCATTGATAATTTTATCACATAAGAGAGAAGATTTATTTACACAACTAAGCTATGTAGGTACTTCTCAGTCACAACTTCTAGATCCTAGGCTATCTATTTGTGAACACAATTGGAAACATAGGTATGGTAGTGACAACATTAAATGTTGCACTTGTGAATGGTATCCTACCTTCAGCAGACGTTTTAAATGCTCAAAATGTTTGATTGAAATTTGTGCAACATGTATCAAATTGATGTTTGACGTAGATATACCACAGCAAGAAAAGCCAAGCAGCACTTCCATTGGTTCTCTTGTAGAACAAGGCTTTTTATTCTTGAAACACGTTCCAATCTTTTGGAACAACAATTTCTTGAATATATTCAACAACAAAAGAAAGGTAACCAAACAGAATCCCTTGAGGATTTGTTACGTGAACCTTTGGATATTTATTCCACAAAAGGCATAACAATCTAAGAGCAGAGCTCAGAATATTGTTTTGCACATACTTTAGAGGACCCTCAACAACGTGAACAAATACCTCTAATCTATAACACTAAAGTCCCTTAAGATCTTATTTTTCTTGTGGCGTATTACCTAATATGATGACACATCTGTACTAAATGAGAATACTGTATACAATGTCAAATTTATTATTCAAACAAATTGTAATCTATGGTCACGAGAAATGCACTTACCACAAGTATGGATTACAAAGCTAAAATATCAGCATATCAAAATCAGGCTTGGTCTTGATTTTATTTATGCCCAACAAGGATCCCTTGTTGTTACTGCTGATCATGCTTTATTTAGCAAATGATCAGTTTTAACATCAGTTATCTCAGAGTATGCACTAAGCAAGTGTGGTGGGTATCTAAGAGAACCAAAACTCCTTTCACAAATACAAGAAAATGAGAAATGTCCATGTACAATCTCAGAAACATGTAAGGAATCTGGAACAAATGTTTTAATTGCAACACAAGTTGATACGACAGACGAATACAGTAAATATTTGATAACCTTAGATACTGGAGATCCAGTAGACAAAAGGTTAGATCATGGCATCACGATTGATGATTTTGCCTTAATAAATATTGTTAGGGTAATTAAAATAATTGCATCCTATCCAAGAATTGATGAAATCATCAAGAAACTAGAATTCTCTGGTATTATTGGTGATAATACAATCAAATTTTGGAACAAAAATGAAATAGAATGTAAACTTGATATCATTAATCCTGATACAAAGATTATATCTACAAATTTCAAATATGAGGATTGGGCTCAACAAGAGTTCAAGATGCATATTGAACAATTATTGGAACTTGACATTATTAGACCTTTAATATCTAAACATCGCACTCCTGCCTTTATTGTCCAAAAACATTCTAAAAAGGCTAGAGGATAATCTAGGATGGTTTTTGATTATCGACGTCTGAATGATAATACTTATGAAGATGGGTATATTCTTCTTGACAAAGATAGTTTGATTCAACGAATCTAGGGAAAAACTTGGTTTTCTAAATTTGACATGAAATTGGGATTTTGACAAGTAAAAATGCACCTTGATTCAATCCCTTGGACTGCATTTAATTGTACAGAAGGACATTTTGAATGGCTAATCATGCCATTTGTATTAAAAAATGCACCTTTAGTTTTCCAATGAAAAATAGATAATGTGTTCAATGCATACAAGGACTTCACCTGTGTATACATAGATGATGTCTTAGTATTCTCTGCAACAGAAAAGGAACATATTACACATCTCTATGCCATCTTTTCATTATTTGAAAAACATGGTTTGGTTGTATACAAGAAGAAGATAAAGCTTGGCAAAAGGAATATTGGATACTTAGGAGTTGAAATTGGGAATGGAACAATGAAACTACAGGATCACATTGCAAAGAAAGTTTTAGAGTATCCAGACAGACTGAAAAATTTCACACTTCTTGGATCATTTCTAGGAACAACAAACTATGCTAGACAATTTATTAAAAACTTGTCTAGGCTAACATACCCTCTTTATAGTAAGATTAGTGGCACTGGATTGATAAAATCCAACGATCAAGATGAAAAGCTTGTTAGAAAAATCAAACAAGCAATTTCAAGACTTAAACCTCTTAAACTCCCATTAAGAAAAGATTACTTAATAATTGAAACTAATAGAAGTAAAAATGGTTGGGGTGGTATTCTTTTGGCAAAACCAAATGAATTTTCATCCAAACAAGAGGAACATATTTGTAGATATGCCTCTGGCAAATATCACGAAACTAGTTATCTCACTTCTTTAAATTATGAATTGCTTGCAATAATATATGTTGTAGAAGCTTTTGCACTCTTCATAATATCTAAATGGAAAATAACCATTCGCACCGATTGTAAAGCGATAGTAAAATATAGCCAAAATAAATCACAAAGAAATTAACCTTTAACAGATGGCTAAAATTTCAAGAATTTGTCCTTAATCGTGGTCTCAAAATTAAATGGAACATATTAAAGGATCAAACAATCAGATTGCTGATATGTTATCTAGACATATTAAGCTTCTTGAACAAAACAAATAAATTAATGTAACTGTTCTGCAGGAAAGCAGAAAGTTACAATATGCCTCCAAAGGCTCAGGGCATTTGTCCCACACTCCAGACACAACAGGGAAAACTTCAGTTTGGAACATCCCTTCTTCCAGTATATCCAACTCAATCTAGAAACTATGCTAATAAAAGAAGGCATCTTCTTAGTAAAGAAGAACTCTGCCTGATTGACAACTTATGGAGACTTCCAACATAACACAATGATTCTGGTAAAAAGATTCATGTTGTGAACTCTTTGTTTGAACATTTCCTATTTGTAAGGAAATCAGGTAAAATTCCAACAAAAACAAAGATTGAACAAAAGATTCCAACACGCTTTGTTCTTTTTAACGGACGAAAGTAAGGAATCTATGCTTTCATGGATAAAATCCAAGATGCAACAAAATATTTTCTAAATTCTGTGAAACGCCTTCAATCAAAGGATTTAATTCTTTCTTTGAAGCAGAAAAGGCAATTAAAAAGGTTTTTGAAAAAGAAAAAAATCTTTATTTCGCCAAATCTGCAACGTATTCTTCCCAGTAGGATTACAAGCCAATCTTTTGCTGAAATTGCAGCAACCTCAGGAACTAAAATAGAAAAGAATGTTTTAATCCTTGAACTCTCCTATTATCTTGATTTAACAGGAAACCAATACGAAAAGTCTTTCAACTCGTTGCCAAAATTTTTAACTTGCATTTCAAAACAAGAAATTGAATGCGACTGGATCAACACATATTGGTGTTACCATGTCAATCATTTCTTAAGTTGCAAAAAGGTCTATCCTGATTGCAAGGATAAAATTTCCACAATCCTTTGAAACGCTGATATCTCAATGCCATTTTGTAGATGTCAGCTAGTTTTTTCATATCTCATATGTCAAATTAATTTTGATAAATTTGAGATTAACCACTTCCAAGGCTTAAGAATTATGACACAGACTTTACTTAATTTTGGTTTTGTTGCTTCCTTGCACATGACAAAACTAAACAAGATAAAGATTCAACCCCATTGCAAAATGTCATCAATTATCTCTTTGCTGATTTTGGTGATAGTTTGGCAATTGAAGTTGATTCTTCACTACTTTCCTGGAAAACATGATTTAATCCTGCAAGAAAAATATGTGGAATTGATAGTCAACACTCCCATCCCTATATCTTCTATCCTTTCAAAAAAGACGAAGATATTCCTCATGATCTTAGTATTACAAAGAGCTCTTCTACTCTACTTGACCAAATGAGAATAGTTAATGCAAAATTTCATGGTTCAAACTAGTACTGGAACCCAATGAAACTAGAGTATGGCAACATGTTCTTGGTAGCAAAAGACTATTTTACAAAAGTCTATTGCTCCAACAAAGCCAAAGTATTTTTCCAATCTTTCAAAATTTTGGTCTTGGATGAAATAGCTTCTAAATTCTTTAGAAAATTACTAGAAGGAAAGAGCGCACCGCGGCTACTGAAGAATTATTCTACGGGTAGTAGTGGATGACCATTGGATCCCTACAGGAGTTCAGCATCTTT
This sequence comes from Nyctanthes arbor-tristis, assembly GCA_963692815.1. Lineage (NCBI taxonomy): Eukaryota > Viridiplantae > Streptophyta > Magnoliopsida > Lamiales > Oleaceae > Nyctanthes > Nyctanthes arbor-tristis. The sequence goes on from CAVNYN010221818.1 coordinate 21,439, forward strand.
ATAAGGAAAAGAAGACATTGCAAATACAGATAGTATCGATAGCTTCAATACAACGCATGACCAACCAAAAGAAGAAAAAGAAAAGTATGTCGACACTTCTTTGAGAAATTCAACACCATGTGAAGAAAAAGCAGGAAGATAGGACCAAAAGAATATTTCTTTTTGTAAATTTTCAACAAAGCAGCAGACAACCTTAACATCAGTCACTGTGCGTGTCACCTTCAGATACTTTGCAGATACTATTAACATTGTTTTGCACTATACACTTTAAAAAAATTAGATGTTTTACTATGCACCTTTTGATTTTCTTCGTAAGAATTTAGAAAACGCTTAATGTTTCTTAATTATTGCACCTTTCCAGCTGTATTAGCGTAGGAAAACCGCAATTGTAATCTTCTTCTTGGTATATAAAAGGAGATTGCCTTCAACATTATGAAGTATGCATCGGAAGCAAAACTTGCATACATTGTAAAATATTTTGAAGTAATAAAAATCTTCTTTTAACATTTGCTCTCTTTAATTTCTGCAAATGACTGAGCCGGCCATACAAGGCTAAATTAAATAAAACACTATAAGAAGATAACAAGCAATGCAGGAAGGAGTTACAAAAATAGCGAAGAGGTATGTTCTTAAACTTCTTTAGATCTATTTGTCTATTGCTGGAGGTTTCCTGTTCCATGTCTTGGTTTTGAAAACTAGGATTATAGGGCGGCAACCAATATGAATTCTTGATTCTTTTGTTCCTGAAAGGATCACCAGATGTTGGTTCATTATACCACTCTGGTATGGAGCATCTCATAGGATGATGCTTCATAGGGTTTCCTGTCCTTTCTTGGAGGGCAGAGCATATGATTGGGGAAAAGGAAGGTCTTTTATCCTACGTTCCATTAAGATTTTCCTTTTTTAAAGGTTCTAAGAGATGGTGTGAAAATGTTTGAATCTCTCTTTGTTCAAATAATGTGTAGTAAGGTGGCGTACTACTCAATCTTAGAAAGAGATTTTTGTTGCAATCGAGGCAATGTCTCATGGTAACTCTTTGCCATAAAGGAATTGACTATGGTTTACAGAGTTCTGTTGGTGATATGATATCATACACCTAGACAAATATGTCTATTGTCCAAGAATCTGAATCTCCTTGGGAGAAATACAGTTCAGGTTGGGTATCAAAATATTCATCAGGATCTATCATTCCTAATGATGCTGTGTGTTCATGAGGAGCTACCCAAATGTTTTGATCCCATTTGATACCATCACTATATTGTTTGAGACCTGTTGCAAGAATCTTGTTTAATAGTTCAAGCTTAACAAGATTATCATTGTATACTGGTGTTTCATATGCCTGAGACAAGCATAGAGGGTCAGTATACGGTGTTCATAAATATTATAATTCTTATACTTTGAATGGGTACAAGTAATAATATCAGAGTTTGTTTCAACTACTGAATTTGGTGTTCTATTATCAGAGTGATTACCTAAGTAATCAGATGTTTCATCTGCGGAATTTGAGTTGTGGTAGTTATAACCGTGGTAGTCATACCCAAACTTTGTTTTGAAGAATTTTTTCATTTCAAAGTTAAACACTATAAACATCAAACAAGTTAGTGCAGAAGTTAAGCAACAATAACAAAGGAATGGGAAGCAAACAACGTAAAATCTTGTCATGGTGAACTAGCAAGACAGAACTATATGGAAACCCTCATACACATGTTCAGGGAACTGCTTGAAGAATTGGGCACTTTTGGGGGTTTCTGGGACTTACTTCTTGCAGCTTTATATTTCCATTCCCAATTTCAACTCCTAAGAATCTAATGTGCCTTTTTCCGAGCTCCATCTTTTTCTTGGATACAACTTGTTCACCTCAAAATTCGCCATTTATGCTAACCATAGAATAGAGTGAAGAAGATGATGAATACTAGAAATGGCAATGCACTTTTGAAGTAGTATTTGGGGTGGATCAAACACGTAAGAGGGAGTATCATCATCTCCACCATGTGTAGTATATTTTCCTCTATCTCTTGGGTTCTTTTTGGTATCTATCCATGGAGGTCTTTGAGGGGTTAAATATATCTGCCATTCTTTAAGAACCATAGGGAATTGATGGAGAAAGGAAAAAAAGGACGGTTGAGTGAGAGTGTCCTCATCCAAAAATCAGATAGGCCCCCATTTTCCTTTGTGAATGTGTCTAAATATATATATATTCAAAAAGGTGGATTGCAAGTCGGCAAGTGGGCCTAATGAAGAGATAAGAGGGAGACGTTAAAGTCAATTTATCTTGTTTTTTACGTAAAGGTTGAGTATTGAAATTGCCTTTCGACCCTTGTTGTTTCGTGTTTAATTGTTATCTGAGCAATATCTTTGGCAAGGGTAGAAATTGCTCTTCATGATTATTTTGAACTCGTTTAGGCCCTTAATCTGATGTGGACTTTAACTGGTTGCCTCGTTGGTATTTGACTCATATTTTGGGGTACAACAAATGTCGTCCAGGTCTGGAGTTGAGGGTTCCTCAAGTTTAGACCTTGTATTTCAAAAGCCGCTAGTGAACTAGACCGTGTAATGAGAAATTGTCCTCATCCAGACCATTATATTGACCGGCCTTGCTGAGAATGTGAGATTTGAATATCTTTGAAATGATGAACCTACCTGTCAAGCTCACTGAGCTCGATAAATTTTAGACCAGCTTAGCGGACCTTCTATTAGGTGGCATCACCTTTAGGTTTCTGAGTCAGCTATGAGTTGACTTGTGCATCAAAGCGTGCAATTTGCAAAGGCAGGACTTAAGCATTAGGTTATCCAAACTCTAGCACGATGTGATAACCTCAGAAATCGTCAAAGTCTTCAAGTTTATAAACCAACAATTGACATTCAAATCTATAGGGGGTGGTACAACCTTTAAGTCCTAAGCTTACAGCCTAGTGACCGACTAACCCATGGTGTCAACCTTTTATGCATTTAATTTGTAACAATATGTCTTTAGCCATAAAAACCAGGTCCTTAGGGCATCAAATTGGATAGCTATTGGTTCACTTGAGGCGGTCCTAAGCTCGTCAAATGATATAGCCATAGATCATTGCAACATGATCGTGAGCTCGCCAACTCGGGTGGCTAGAGATCATTGAAACATGGACCTGAAGCTCATCCTGCTCGACAGACGTAGGTCAAAGGACTGGATCGTCAGCTCGCCACTTGGGCGGCTGGAGATTAGTAGAACTTGATTGTCAGCTCGCCCCTTAGACAGCTGGAGATCAGTAGAACTTGGACCTGAAGTTCATCGTGCTAGAAGGCTGTAGGTCAGAGGAACTGGATAGTCATCTCGCCTCTTAGGCTAGTAGAGATCAGTGGAACTTGATCATCAGCCTGCCACTTGGGCGGCTAGACATTAGTTGAACATCGACCTGAAGCTCATCGTGCTAGACGCCTATAGGTCAGAGGAACTGGATCGTCAGCTCGCCGCTTGGGCGTCTAGAGATCAGTGGAACTTGAGCCTGAAGCTCGTCGTGTTAGACGGCTGTAGGTCAGAGGAACTAGATCATCAGCTTGCCGCTTGGGCGGTTAGAGATCAGTAGAACTTGGACCTGAAGCTCGTTGTGCTAGACGGCTGTAGGTCAGTGAAACTGGATCATCAGCTCACCACTTGGGCTACTGGATATCAGTAGAACTTGGACCTGAAGCTCGTCGTGCTAGATAGCTGTAGGTCAGAAGAACTAGATCATCAGCTCGCCGCTTGGACTGTTGGAGATCAGTGGAACTTGATCGACAACTTGCCGCTTGGGTGGCTGGAGATTAGTGGAACTTGGACCTGAAGCTCATCATCCTAGATGGCTGTAGGTCAGAGGAACTGGATCATCAGCTTGCCACTTGGGCAGCTAACGATCAGTGGAACTTGATCGTCAGCTCCCCGTTAGGGCGGCTGGAGATCAATGGAACTTGGACCTGAAGCTCATCGTACTAGACAGCTGTAGGTCTGAGAAACTGGATTGTCAGCTCGTCGCTTGGGCTATTGGAGATCAGTGGAACTTGGGCCTAAAGCATGTCATGCTAGACAGCTGTAGTTCAGTGGAACTAGATTGTCAGCTCACCGCTTGGGCTACTGGAGATCAGTCGAACTTGATCGTCAGCTCACCGCTTGGGCTGGTGGAGATTTGTAGAACTTGATCATCAGCTCGCCGCTTGGGCGGGTGGGGATCAGTGGAATAGGGACCTGAAGCTTGTCATGCTAGACGGCTGTAGGTCAGAGGAACTGGATCGTAAGCTTACCATTTGGATGGCTGGAGATCAGTGGAACTTGATCGTCAGCTTGCTGCTTGGGCGGCTGGAGATCAGTGGAACTTGGGCATGAAACTCGTCGTGCTAGACGGCTACAGGTCAGAGGAAATGGATCGTCAGCTCGCTGCTTGGGCAGCTGGATATCAATGGAAGTTGGACCTGAAGCTCGTCGTGCTAGACGACTGTAGTTCAGTGGAATTGGATCGTCAGCTTGCCAATTGGGCTACTAGATATCAGTAGAACTTGAACCTGAAGCTCGTCGTACTAGACGACTTTAGCTCAGAGGAACTGGATCGTCAGCTTGCCATTTGGGCTACTGGAGATCAGTAGAACTTGGACCTGAAGCTCGTCGTGCTAGACGGCTTTAGATCAGAAGAACTAGATCATCAGCTCACTGTTTGGACGGCTGGAGATCAGTGGAACTTGGACCTGAAGCTCGTTGTGCTAGACGGCTATAGGTCAGAGGAACTAGATCGTCAGCTCACCGCTTGGACAGTTGGAGATCAGTGGAACTTGGACCTGAAGCTTGTTGTGTTAGACGGCTATAGGTCAGTGTGAAAATAATCTCATGATCATTATACAAAAGGATAGGGCATGCCTTAATGAGATCTCCTCTCCAATGTTTATCTCTGAGAGTGCTTCTCTATCTTCTTCTTTTATCGGGTTCGGAAGTTTGGCTTGCCTGAAGCATCAGCTAGAGTGTTGGCCCGCTTGGAGCTCCAACTCGTGTGTGTCTTTGGTCACTTGGAGTGCATAGTCTTACTTGGAGCTTCAGCTGGAGTGCTGGCTCGCTTGGAGCGCCAGCTCGCATGTGCTGTTTACTCGCTTGGAGTGCCTGCACTCGCTTGGAACGCTGGATGGAGTGCTGACTCGCTTGGAGCCCTAGTTTGCATATGCTGTTAGTTCATTTGGAGCTTGTAAGCTTGTTTGGAACGTCAGCTGGAGCACTAACTCGCTTGGAGCTCTAGCTCTCATGTACCGTTTGTTCGCTTGGAACTTGTATGCTTTACTGGAGCGTTGGCTAGAGCATTGGCTCGCTTGGAGCGCTGACTCTTATGCCGTTAATTGGCGATGGGTGATCTGTAGCTCCCTTCAATTATGGCTAGCTTCTTTGTGAGAGTGTGGCATAATCATGCCCCCCCAGTTTGATTGGCTGAGCTTATAATAACTTCTGGGAAGCTCTACACTAATTTCTAGCGCTAATTCAAGCTGAAGAGAGTGTGTTGGTAGTTCTTTGTGAACTCATGCTAAAAATCAGCAAACAAAGCACTCTGAGCATGGTCACCCCATTGTCTAACCAATCATGCGAAGCGAATATTGGACTTTAGCCCTTTCATCTATAATTTTCCAATGAGTTGCTTGTATTTGTCAAATCACTTGCACCCAGGCTTGGCGAAGCAAAATACACATCGTAGTCAAAACGGGAACGATATACGTGGAAAACTCATATATCTCAATATGTAGAGGCGGGTCTTGAAAGCACTTGTGGGTCACGATGCAAATTAATGTCCACATCAAGAAAATGCACCCAAAGATAATGCTCAGGATCTCTAGACTCGCAAGTCATATAACATGAATATAACACTTGGCTGGGCTCCATAAAATTATTTCAAAGATTTCCAACATGACTAATTGCAATTGTGTCGTTCTATCAACGTTAATTAGTCCAGAGAGATGTGGATAGCAACCTACCGTTGGATATGGGCTTAATTTGCTCAGGGCTCTTTACTAGATTGTCAACACCTGTCTTCGACATAGCTCTTTTATGGCTGCCGACAAGAAGTGGCCAGAGCTAGTGGCAGACATGGAGGTGGCAGGTGGTATTTCTGGTCGGAATATGGAGGCCTTCTTTGCTGGAAAATGCTGCCCTTCTCCATAATTTCATTGCAGACAAGATTTAGGCCTGAGATTAGGCACCGAAAATCTGAAATCAGCCAACAAAATTCTCACTAGTATTGGATTCTATCTCACGATTCCCCAATAGAAGTTGAAATGCTGTAAACTCCTGCGGTTTTAGAGAGAAAACGTGGAAGAAGAAGCTAAGGAATCGAAACACCGAGCTGCGGTTGAAGCCTTCGTAGCTAAGCTTTTCGTCACCATCTTTACAGAGAAAACCGTTTATGCTGATTGTTGAACTCCAAATGGCCCAGTTTCTTTAAAATAATGAGGCTATATAGTCTGGAGATCAAAGCTGTGGTCAATAAATTGAAAGCATTTTCAGAGTCGAAGCACAAATTCATGAAGATCGATTCTTTGCCACCTCATGTGACTCCAATGTTGTAGAGATTTCGACGGAGGCACCACGGCCAGAAGAGTGACGGAGAGGGGCACCATCAACGGCGGAGGTTTGGTGTTTCACGGTGTGGAGGACTAGCTTTATGTGGCCGTTCTGGTAGATCCCACACCACGAATCACCTCCCGTGACTCATTGAGTACAGATTGAGTTTCTCTTTGTTCTTTTTTTTTTTTGGAAGGAAAATCACCAGCTTTTTGTAGCGAATTCCCACCTACGGCGCCATTTTGTTGACATCAAAATTTGCCATTTATGCCAACAAGTAGAATAGAGTGAAGAAGATGATGAATAGTAGAAATGGCAATGCCCTTTCGAAGTAGTATTTGGGGTAGATCAGACCCATAAGAGGGAGTATCATCATCACCATCGTGCGTAGTATATCTTCCTTTATCTCTTGGGTTTTTTTGGGTGTATATCATGGAGGTCTTTGAGGGGCGAAATATATCTGCCATTTTTTTAGAACAAGAAGGAATTGATGGAGAGAGGAAAAAAGGACGGTTGAGAGAGAGTGTCCTCCAGAAATCAGATAGGCCCCATTTTCCTTTGTAAATGCGTGTGGATATATGTATTCAAAAGGTGGATTGTAAATGGGCAAGTGGGCCTAAGTTGATACTGGTGGTTCTTCAATAAGTGTTGATGAATCTCTTGTACCACTCATTGCAATCACTAAAACACATCTCCCACAATGTATTACCCAATACGATGGCACATTTGTACTAAATGAGAATATTGTATACAATGTCAAATTTAGGATTCAAACAAATTGTAATCTTAGGTCGTGTGAAATGCACTTACCACAAGTATGGAGTACAAAGTTAAAACATCATCATATCAAAATCATGCTTGCTCTTAATTTTATTTATGCCGAACAAGAATCCCTTGTTGTTACCACTGATTATGCTTTATTTAGAAAATGGTTAGTTTTAACGCCGGTTATCTCCGAGTATGAACTAAGCAAGCGTGGTGGATACCTAAGAGAACCAAAGCTCCTTCCACAAATACAAGAAAATGAGAAATCTCTATGTACAATCTCAGGAACTTGCAAGAAATATAGAACAAATGCTTTAATTGCAGCACAAGTTGATGCTGCAGATGAATGTATTAAATATTTGTTAACCTTAGATACTGGAGATCCAATAGATAAAAGGTTAGATCATGGTATCACGATTGGTATTTTGCCTTAATAAATAATGTTAGGGTAATTTAAACAATTGTATCCTATCCAACAATTGATGAAATCATCAAGAAACTAGATTTCTCTGGTATTATTGGTGAGAATCCAATCAAATTTTGAAACAAAAATGAAATAGAATGTAAACTTGATATCATTAATCCTGATATGAGGATTACATCTCCAAATTTCAGATATGAGAGGCTCAACAAGAGTTCAAGATGCATATTGAACAATTATTGAAACTTGGTGTTATTAGACCTTCAATGTCTAAACATCGCACTCCTGCATTTATTGTCCAAAAACATTTTGAAAAAGTTAGAGGACAATCTAGGATGGTATTTGATTATCCACGATTGAATGATAGTACTCATGAAGATGGATATATTATTCCTGACAAAGATAGTTTGATTTAACGAATCCAAGGAAAAACTTGGTTTTCTAAGTTTGACATGAAATCGGGATTTTGGCACGTAAAAATACACCCTGATTCAATCCCTTGGACTACATTTAATTGCACGGAAGGACATTTTGAAGGGCTAGTCATGCCATTTGGATTAAAAAATGCACCTTCAGTTTTCCAACGAAAGATGGATAATGTGGTCAATGCATATAAGGACTTCACCTGTGTATACATAGATGATGTCTTAGTATTCTCTGCAACAAAAAAGGAACATATTACACATCTTGATACTATCTTTTTATTATTTGAAAAACATGGTTTGATTGTATCCAAGAAGAAGATGGAGCTTGGAAAAAGGCATATTGGATTCTTAGGAGTTGAAATTGGGAATGAAACTATAAAGCTGCAAGATCACATTGCAAAGAAAGCTTTAGGGTATCCAAACATACTGGAAAATGTCACACTTCTTAGATCATTTCTAGGAACTACAAACTATGCTAGACAATTTATTAAAAACTTGTCTAGACTAACAGGCCCTCTTTATAATAAGACTAGTGGCATTGGATTGATAAAATTCAACGATCAAGATGAAAAGCTTGGTAGAAAAATCAAACAAGCAATTTCAACACTTAAACCTCTTAAACTCCCATTAAGAAAATATTACATAGTAATCGAAACTGATGGAAGTAAAGATGGTTGGTGTGGTATTCTTTTGGCAAAACGAAATGAATTTTCATCCAAACAAGAGAAACAGATTTGTAGATATGCCTCTGGTAAATATCACAAAACTGGTTATCTCGCTTCTTTAAATTATGAATTGCTTGCAATAATCTATGTTGTAGAAGCTTTTGCACTCTTCATAATATCTAAACAACAAATAACAATTCGTACAGATTGTGAAGCGATAGTAAAATATAGTCAAAACAAATCACAAAAGAAATTAACCTCTAACAGATGGCTGAAATTTTGAGAATTTGTCCTTAATCGTGGTCTCAAAATTAAATGGGAACATATTAAAGGATCAAACAATCAGATTGCTAATATATTATCTAGACATGTTAAGCTTCTTGAACAAAACAAATAAATTGATTGTAACTATTTTGCAGGAAAGTAGAAAGTTACAACATGCCTCCAAAGGCGCAAGGCATTCGTCCCACACTCTAGACACAACAAGAAAAACTCCAGTATGGAACATCCCTTCTTCTAGTATATCCAAACCAATCTGGAAACTATGCTGATAAAAGAAGGCATCTTCTTAGTAAAGAAAAACTCTACCTAATTGAAAGCTTATGGAGACTTCCAACATCACACAATGATTATGGTAAAAAGATTCATGTTGTGAACTATTTGTTTGAACATTTCCTATCCTTAAGAAAATCGGGTAAAATTCCAACAAAAACAAAGATTGAACAAGAGACTTCAACACGCTTTGTTCTTTTTAACGGACCAAAGTACTCAATTTTTGCTACCATAGATGAAATCCAAGATGCAACAAAAGATTTTTCAAAATTCTGTGGAACACCTTCAATCAAAGGATTTAATTCTTTCTTTGAAGCAGAAAAGGCAAGTAAAAAGGGTTTTGAAAAAGAAAAAATCTTTATTTCGCCAAATGTGCAACGTATTCCTCCCAGTATGATTACAAGCTAATCTTTTGCTGAAATTACAACAACGTCAGGAACTAAAGTTGAAAAGAATGTTTTAATTCTTGAACTCCCCTATTATCTTGATTTAACAGGAAACCAATATGAAAAGTCTCTCAACACATTGCAACAATTTTTAACTTGCATTCCAAAACAAGAAATTGAATGTGACTGGATCAACACATATTGGTGTTACTATGTCAATCATTTCTTAAGCTGTAAAAAGGTCTATTCTGATTGCAAGGATAAAATTTCCACAATCCTTTCAAACACTGATATCTCAATGCCATTTTATAGATGTCAACTAGTTTTTTCAAATCTCATCTGTCAAATTAATTTTGATAAATTTGAGATTAACCACTTTCGAGGCTTAAAAATTATGCCACAGACTTTACTTGATTTTGGTTTTGTTGCTTCCTTGCACATGATAAAACTAAGCCGGATAAAGATTCAACAGCCCCCACTACAAAATGTCATCAATTATCTCTTTGCCGATTTTGGTGATAGTTTGGCAATTGAAGTTGATTCTTCACTATCTTCTTAGGAAACACGATTTAATCCTGTAAGAAAAATCTACAGAATTTATGGTCAACACTCCCATCCCCATATCTTCTATCCTTTCAAAAAAGATGAAGATATTCCTCATGATCTTAATATCACAAAGAACTCTTCTACTCTGCTTGACCAAATAAGAATGGTTAATACAAAATTTCATAGTTCAGATTGGTACTGGAACCCAATGAAACCAGAGTATGGCAACATGTTCCTGGCAGCAGAAGACTATTTTACAAAAGACTATTGCCCCACCGAAGCCAAAACATTTTTCCAACCGTTCAAAGTTTTGGACTTGGATGAAACAGCTTCTAAAGGCTGTAGAAGATTAATAGAAGGAAATAGCGCACCATGGCTACTAAAGAATTCTATGGGTAGTAGTGGAGGATCATTGGAACCCTACATGAACTCAGCATCTCTACAAGGAAAAGAAGACAATGCAGATAAAGATAGCATTGATAGCTTCATTCCAATGCATTGCCAACCAAAAGAAGAAAAACACAAGTCGACACTTCTTTGAAAAATTCAACACTGCGCGAAGAAAAAGTAGGAAGATAGGACAAAGAGAATCTTTCCTTTTGCAAATTTTCAACAAAACAGCAGACAACGTTAACATCAGTCACTGTGCATGTGACCTTCAGATACTGTGCAGATACTGTTTAACACTGTTTTACACTATGCACTTTAAAAAAATCGGATGTTTTACTGTGCACCTGTGACTTTCTTTGTATGAATTCAGAAAACGCATAATGCTTCTGAATTATTACACCTTTCCAGCTGTATTAGTGTATCTCCTTCATCTATAAATGGAGATAGCCTTCAACATTATGAAGTATGCATCAGAAACAAAACTTACATACATTGTAAAAGATTCTGAAGTAATGAAAGTCTTCTTTTAACATTTGCTCTCTTTAATTTCTGCAAATGGTTGAGATGGCCATACAAGGCTAAATTAAAGAAAAACACTATAAGCAGATAATAAGCAATGCATGAAGGAAGTTACAAAAACAACGAAGAGGTATGTTCTTTAAGTGCCTAAGATTTATCATAGTGTCATACAAACTAGAAGTAGGAACTATGAGTAAACCTAGCAGCACTGTGGAGTCAGGGTGATGTTGGGGAAAATAGAGAGCATGGGTAGTGTGTAAGTCCTTAAGAGAAGGCATAAGTAAGTCCCAGAAATCGCCCAAAAGTACCCAATGCTTCGAGCAGTTCCCTGAACATGTGTATGAGGGTTTCCATATAGTTCTGTCTTGCTAGTTCACCATGATAGGATTTTATGTTGTTTGCTTCCTATTCTTTTGTTATTGTTGCTTAACTTCTGCACTAACTTGTTTGATGTTTATAATGTTTAACTTTGAAATGAAAAAATTTTCAAAACAAAGTTTGGGTACGACTACCACGGCTGTAACTACCGCAACTCAAATTCTACAGCTAAAATATCTGATTATTCAAGTAATTACTTTGATAATAGAACACCTAAGTTCACAGTTGAAACAAACTCTGATGTTATTACTTGTACCCATTCAAGGTATAACAATTATAATATTTATGAACACCATATACTGACCCTCTATGCTTGTCTCAAGCATATGAAACACCCTGTATACAGTGATAATCTTGTTAAGCTTGAACTGTTAGACAAGATTCTTACAACAGATCTCAAACAATGTAGTAATGGTATCACATGGGATCAAAACATTTGGGTAGTTCCTCATGAACACACAAGATCATTAGGAATGATAGATCGTGATGAATATTTTGATACCCAACCTGAACCGTATTTCTCCAAAAGAGATATGGATTCTTGGACAATAGACAGACTTGTGTAGGTGTATGATGCCATATCACCTACAGAACTCTGTAAAACCGTGGTCAATTCCTTTATGGGTAAGAGTTACCATGACACACTGTCTCAATTTCAACAAAAATCTCTTTCTAAGATTGAGTAGTATATCACCTTACTACGCATTCTTTGCACAAAGAGAGATTCAGACATTTTTACACCATCCCTTAGAACCCTTGAAAAAGGAAAATCTTAATGGAACATGGGATAAAAGGCCTTGCTTTTCCCCAATCATATATTTTGCCCTCCAAGCAAGGATAGGAAACCCTATGGTGAATCATCCTATGAGATGCTCCATACCAGAGTGGTATAATGAACCAACATCTGGTGATCCTTTCAAGGACAAAAGAATCAGGAATCCATATAGCTTGCCGCCCTATAATCACAGTCTTCAAAACCAAGACATGGAACATGATGGACAGCGCTAGTTCTATAATCCTCGGCCTCAAGACCATAAAGCCTCCAACAGCAGGCAAATGGATCTGAAGTAGGTCGCAGGCTCCCTTATACCACCTTCTCTGGTAGTTAACCCCCTCCCATAGGCTAATGCAGCTAGAAAGGTGCAATAATTCATAAGCATTATGTGTTTTCTGAATTTGTACAAAGAAAGTCTAAAGGTGCATAGTAAAACATCTGATTTTTTAAAGTGCATAGTACAAAACAATGTTAAATAGTATCTGTGTAGTAACTGAAGGTGACAAGCACAGTGACTGATGTTAACGTTGTCTGTTGCTTTGTTGAAAATTTGCAAAAAGAAAGATTCTCTTGGTCCTATCTTCCTGCTTTTTCTTCACGCGGTGTTGAATTTGTTTTAATTCAACATATTCTTCTGATGCTAAACACAATTATAATGGTTTAGAACATTATAATGATTTTGAACATTTTGATATAAATTCAACAATTCTTCCAACTTGGGAGATAGGCGTCGGTTGGAACACTACAACCAACGACTATTGTTTATTTATTTTTTAAAAATGACTTTAGGCACTAGTTTTTGTGAAACAATCGATGCCTATTATTACCATTAGGCGTCGCCAAACAACCGACGCCTATACCTTTACTATATACGTCGCTGACATATACGTCGACGTTACAACCGACGCGTATTCATGTGTACGACCAGTGCCTATTGGGCTTTTCTTTTAGTATTGTTGTGAGATATCTAGATGATACTTTTATTATCACAATACATAGGCGTAGTAAAGGAAAGAGAAACTCCTATATCAGAAAGTAACCATCGCAACCACACAATCTTAGTTGTAGTCGATGCCATGACAAGATATTCTGCCTCTAAATTACTTTTCTCAGAATTCTCTTCCATATTTTTATACTTTTGTTGTGAAAGCAGGGGAAGTTTACTAATTACTTGTTTGATATGAACTATTAGATTAGATTGTACAATACAATAATACAAAGATTCTCTTTTTCTCTTAGTGCTATTGGTAAAATCTGATATACCTTGTTTGTTAGGCATTTGGTTATTTAAGTTGGATGATCCAAATGGGTTGTTGACTATTTGCATATGTTGTAGTTCTCCTAAATTTTCAATATCATAATGTGCTTTATCTTTTGGGGCAAAACTTAAAGGTGTTCTTGCCATTTATTTGTGCATCTGAGGCATGGCCTTTCCTGGTCAAATTTAACCCATTTATCCTTTTAGTTGGCTTAATCGAGCTTTGATCAACCACCAGATGTTTGGCGCGATTATCCTGCCAGATGCACACTTGACGGTAATAATTGGATAACTAATGTGTGGGACAACCCACATGAGACAACTCATATGTGAGGTGCCCAATTATCACCTGCCACGTGTGCATCTAGCAGGGTAATCCCGCCAGACGTTTGGCAAGTGATCAATTTCAATAAATAATCATCATCATATCATTAAGGACAATGTGAAATGAAATAGAAATTATATAGGAAATGGTATGATGTGGTAGAGTGGAAAGTGTAATTCCTAGAAGTTAAATAAAAATGACAAAGGCAATTAGAAGTTTAGCTGGAGACTTTGTTCGACTACCTATTAGAAATCTTGACTAACAAATTGGCTATTGAACTTAAATCCCCAAATTAAAGTCTTTACTTTCAACATGACAGAGAAAAATGGCACATATTGTGTGAGCATTAATCCCACATCGCTTGGGTAAAAGAAAAGAAGACCAGTTTATATGCTAAGAGGCCCACTCCAGCTGACATGAGGCCTTTTAGGTGAAACTCCAAGAGCAAAACCATGCAGACTAAGTCCAAAGCGGACAATATCATGTCAAAATGGAGCGGGTTGCTACAAATGGTATTAGAGCAGAGCCCATCTAGAAGTATGGCCAACGTTGTGATAGCATCAATCCCACATCGCTTGGGTAAAAGAAAAAAAGACCAGTTTATATTCTAAGAGACCAACTCCATCTGACATGGGGCCTATAGGTGAAACTCCAAGAGCAAAATCGTGCAGGTTAAGCACAAGGCGGACAATATCATATCAAAGTAGAGTGAGTCGTTATACATACGGAGAAAAGGAAGTGCTTCTCAACCCATTTGAAAGAAAGAATGGCAAATTGGCAATTGATAGATTCCATGGATGGAAGGGAGGCACTTCTCATAAATTTCTTGTCAAAATTGATGAGGATGCTTTTATCCAAAACCTTGATGCTTAGATATGATACATGGATTTATTGCACCTGATTTTCATATAGTTTATTTCCCTACATCTACCCATAAAAATGAGATTCTCATTTCTCATATAAGAGTTAGATAGTGCCACAATTTTCTTTTTTTCCCCCAAGAGTTCAACAGAAATTACGATAGCAAAGTTAACAATAATTGACTAACTTCTACTATAATATTTCATTAACGGGATGTTATGTTGATTAAATCCAGACTACTTGTTATAGGCACTGTAGAAGGTTTTATCCATAGTTTTTTTGAATTTTATTTTGGTAATCATGATTTGAATTCAAAATGCACATTTGTTTGGGGTCTACTTTCTAATATTATCTTAGCTGGATTTTATGTTAGTTAAATCCATATTACTTATAGGTATTGTAGAAGGTTTTATCTAGAGTTCTTTTGACTATCATTCTCGTAGTAGTGATTCGAGTTCAATATGTACATTTGTTTGGATGTACATATTATGATTACAGGAGACTGAGGATTTACAAGAATAGTGGGAAGCTTTGCCAAATGCCTTGAATTTAGGGAACTACTTGAGTTTAATAGCTTGTCCTTTGTAGGTAGAATTTTATTTTTATTTTACTTTTTGGTGAAAAGAAATTATTGTTTGAAATGTGTGGTGTAATGACCAATACATAAATTTATGATGTAGGATCCGTTTGGCATTTATTACAAACCAAATAGTTTATAACACATTTTGAATTTTAAATTCTTGAGAAGCTTGTCAAATTCTCTCATTGACACTTCCCCCTAAAACATATCAAATAACAACTTTTCAAAATTTAACCAATCATATTAAATCACGTCTTGAAAATTTAACTATTCAAAATGTGTTATAAATCATGTGATTTATAATCAATGCCAAACGGACTCGTAATCTAAGTTTTATGATATAGATCATTGGTGTGACTTCATGTATTCATGTGACATGTATACATGTAAAAATAATCTCTCACCAGACGCTTGGTGAGATTTATAACGCCAAACGCCTGTGTGGTTAGAGATCATTGGAACCCTCATGCGGGTTCCACCGTGTGGGGGTTTCCAATCATCCTCCACCACACAAGCATCTGTTTAGCTAGAATTTAGCAACAAATTGAGACCGTGCATACATCCGATCTCATAGAAATATTCAAACACTAGATATTAATTTGTCATAATATCTGCACATCATCACACATTTCTCAAGTTATATCAACGGCTAATATTATGTTTGCCTAAAATCATTTGGTTCCGATGCATCTTTTATCCATATATTTGGCTTTCAGCTTTAACTTGCGCGGACAATCCTTTTGAGATCGAAAGAACTTGCATCAACCCACCATTTGCAACATGCAAAAGGAATATCTTTACTCCCAATGGAAAATATGTGGCCATGACATTAAGAAAAACAAAAAAGCAATATATGCCCAAAAGTTTCCACGTCATGCTTCTCTTCTGTAAAAGAGAAAATAAATTATCCAGAAATATACAAAATAATATACAATATCAAAAAAGGAGAAATTCTCATATACCTCGTCAAATTGTGGTAATTCTTGAGATACCTTGTGGAAGTAGTCGGCCATCAGGCATCCAGTAAAGAGACCAATAGGAATTAGCAATTCTTTGTTTCTGGATATTGAATATATAAGATCCGAAACAAAACTGAAAACTAAGAAGGCAGTAAGTGACCACTTCAGTGTCTCTTTCCCCAAAACCAGTAATTCCTGCCGTGCAACAACCTTAGCTTCCTTCAAAGAGAAATGTTTAACGGAATCTGGAACTAACTCCCATAATTTGTTCTTGGTATAAGTGAAGTACATTTTAAACTTAGGAGGCCCATTAAACTGTTGCATCCTAGGTAGTTTTATTGAAGAAGTTGCTGAAACTTGATTATGACGAACATGTATAAAGAATGGCCTACGTAATTGACAGAGTCTGCTATTGAATGATGTAGCCTGTAAGAAAAATAAAAACCACGACATCTATGAACGGCATGCAATTTCCGTAAATTGGTATGTTAGTACCTGATTAATTACACTAGGCCAACAAACCAAAGTCTATAAGATGAATGCAACTGTCCTTAGTGAAAATAATTCCATATATTAAGCAATTAAAGAAGCATGCCAGAAGCCTTCAAGTGCAGACTATGTAATCATTATCAACGACTTGAATAAAGATTGCGAAGAAAAGGAGAACACCCCCCCCACTCCACCCCAAAAAAAAGTTTGGTGGGGGGGGGGGGAACCAACCCGGGCTTGGAGGGTGGGGAGGTAAACCCTTCTCTTTTGCTTCTTTTTAGTTCTTGAAAGTGTGATTGGTTTAGTTCTTTATTTTGCCAAAATGAATCCACAGGCCAATATGCTCTGTCCATGACAATACACGACATACGCCTCCATCCTATTTACCTTGACCACATTTCCTTTCCAATTTGTCACATTTACTTAATCTGTCCTGTTTCTACACTTGGTATTATTTTAGAGGTTCATTGGCAATTATACCCATATTTACTCTTGGAAATGCAAAATTAATTTTGGAATATGCCAAACACTGAATTTGCCCCATTTTTGGAACCCAAAAAAATTAAAGATTAATAGCCACCAAGACCTACCAAGCATATAGGAATACAAAAGGTTGCTTGACTATAATTTCCAAATTTTACTTGAAAATCGGTAAACACATTCATAAAAATTGCATTGCCATAGAATATACAGGTATTTTAGGAAGTTCATTTGTAAATTTGCTTTCCCAATACTTTTCTTAATCTTTGTGTAAAAAGTAAAATGGAAAGGGTAAATGGGACGGAGGGAGTATTATACTTGAGCATCTTAAGAAGAATGTCAATTAAGCATTGTCTTATACAAATAAAAAATCTGAAATACTACGCCAATGCATTGTTAAAAATCTGTAACTTTTGCAGCTTGTTCAAGCAACCAAGATATCTTCCAATCATATGCCAAAAATCAACTCTTTGTTAGAGGGGCCACATTTTTACTTATATTCCACACTTAAAAAGGTTAAATCTATATTTAAACAACATTGTTTACTTCTTATTTAAAATCAAAATATCTAAAATAAGTCAATAAAAATCTACTGACATTATTTTATCTGAATTTGTGTACCCCTATTTTTTATTCAACTAAACTGATTGTCCAAATTTACCAGAGCTAGAAACCCCAACAAATTCACCAACATCATGTGATGAGTTATCATTACTGGTTTGGCTAGCAACTCGTGAAATTACTATCAATCCTTTTCACTACATTCGACATTTCAACTTTCAGTCATGGGTTAAACCATGTGGTCAGCATGAGATACAAATATTTAGAATTTGTTCCAAGTAGATGTTTCGTTATATTGGATATTAATGTTGGCCAATAAACAAGAAGGAATTGAGATGTACCTAAATATAGCTAAAGGGATTGTGCATATGTTTTGAATAGATACCTCACAAGCTGAAAGTATCGAAAATTCAGTAGCATCCGTTGACTTTCAAAACAACTAGTTCAATATTTGAGTATTTTTCTCTTAAGACTAAATAAGTACATAATACACTAGCTTGCAAAGACCAATCCAGACACTCATATCTTCGAAAAGGTTACCTACCACTACAGGTCATGTTTAATGTCTCATTTCAAAGAACATGATATCATGTCAAATCCCAATCTCATGTAGTGCTCAAGTCCCCCAATTTCATGGATATTAAAATACATATTAAGTAGTCTTACTTCATAAATATTATGAACAATTCATCAAGTTGTAAAGAACTTATAATTCCAATCCTATATGCATAACTCAATATTTATACATCTAAATCATTCACAACAAGAAATACGTAAATCTAATATTTGGCGAGATGCTAACATGCTATAATCATTGATTGCATAAATTACAACTAGAGGAGATTATAAAGATAGTACTGTAGCATGTTATTCAAATTTTTTCTTTCAATACATGAAATGCTATAACTGGACGCTCAACTTTTACAATTTGCTGAGATTATACAGAAAAAAAGGAAAGAGAGTTTATGTAATGTTATCTGTTTGCTCACCTCAAACTGAGAAGAGCATGTAAGAGTATGGTTGGTTCAAATATCATCACACTGTGGCGCATAAAACTACAAGTAAGGCATTTTCATTCGCTAATTCAATTTCCATGAACACAGCTGTGCAACAGCATAAAATTCCAATTTCCTCTTTCCTAGTTCAAGTACCAATCAAATATTTATATATTGAGTTTAAATTTTTCTAATTTATCTATTTATGAATTTTGTACTCAAATTTTTCACATACAAATTTCATCAACCCAAACGAACGCATGAAAATACATTCCCAAAATTCAGAAACAAGCAGAGATGAGATGTATATACGCTAATAGCTACAGGAAGGGACAAAATAATGTATGTAAAAGGGCAATACCGGAGAAAATGAAGGGTTAATTGCAGATGTCGAAAACGCCATTTGCTTCCTGCCGTCACTGTAACCTTATTTCATCGGGAAGATTCAATCAATTATCAAAGTACTTCCTCCAATATAATTTTCAAAACTGGAACGATTTGGAACTTCTTGACAAGCTTGAAATCTTTCTTCGAGCTGGGAAGACAGTCGCACGAAATATTGGGCACTTTGGGTTGGGGCCGTAGCCAGGCCATACTTCTAAGAAAAGAACATCCTCTCCAATATGGAGAGGACGTGCACTTGCCGTAGACAAAGAATACAGGACACACTAAAAAATTTTCAGCAGCCTCGTCTCAAGTCTCGGCTATTTTGGAAGGGTTAACTTCACAAATCATTCTCAATCTTTCAGTTTAGTCTCGATTTTATCCTCAGTCTTTGTTTTGTCACCTCACAACCCCCAACTTTTGATAAATATCCACAAATCTTACCTTTTTACACTATCGCACCAAAATTTTAGCAAAATTACGATTATACCCTTTTAAACCTTTTAAGTTTTTTTAAAAAAAGTTTGAAAATATCAAAAAACTTAAAAGCCACCTACACCCACCCCACCGTACGTCCCCCTCCCCCCTTCGGTCAGGAGTCTAGCTGCCGACCGCCGGAGTTGCTGCTCCGGCAGCACATATGCTGCCAGAAATGGCAGCAATTTTGCTCTCATTTTGGGCAGCATTTGCTGCCAAAATAGGGTGGATTCTCCCCCCTCCCCAATTTTGCTGCCGGAAATGGCAGCGAAATGGGGAGAGTCTCCCCCCTCCGGTTTGTGCTGCTCCGGTAGCATTTGCTGCCAAAATGGAAGAGAGGGAATCCCCCCATTTGTGCTGCTCAGCAACACAAATGCTGCCGGAAATGGTAGCAAAATTGCTGCCATTTCCGAGAGCATTTGCTGCCAAAATTGGGGGGAATCCCCTCCATTTCGCTGTCATTTTAGTAGCAAATGCTGCCAAAAATGGTAGCAAATTGCTACCATTTCCAGCAGGATTTGCTGCCAGGCAGCGAAATGGGGGGATTCTCCCCCTTCCATTTTTTCTGCCCCCATTTTGGCAGCAAATGCTGCCATTGAACACCCCCATTTTGCTGCCATTTCCGACAGCGAAATGGGGCATTCTCCCCCCCATTTTGATAGCAAATGCTGCCAGTACCGGTCGAGGGAGGAAGGGGGCGTGGGGTGGGGTGGGGTGGTTTTTAAGTTTTTTATTATTTTGAAACTTTTTTTAAAAAAAAATTTAAAAGGTTTTAAGGGGGTATAATCGTTATTTTATTAAAATTTTGGTGGAATAGTGTAAAAATGGACGATTTGTGCTTGTTTATCAAATTTTGGGGGCTACGGGATGACAAAACAAAGGTTGGGGATGAAATCAAAACTAAACTGAAAAGTTGGGGACGATTTGTGAAATTAACCCATTTTGAAATGGCTGGTGGGACTCAAATCAAAAGTTAAAAAAATTGGACTAGACTTTCCATCCCCAAATCGACAGAAAGACTTTCAGTACCCCCTTCCCCTCGAAAAGACTTTTAGCGTCCCCCCAGGGGTTTTTCTATAGAGGACAAAAGACAGCATTATAGAGTCCAAACATTCAAGTTAGCACTTGGCAGCTGAGTAAGCAATAAAATGACCCAGTTTAAAGACAAAATTTTGGCACCCACCCCACCCCACCACAAAAAACAAAATTTCCCAAAAAATTTAGAGGACCCCCTAGATCCCCCTTCCCCTCTCTGCACCACCGCCCCACCACCATAACCCCCAATTTCCCAAAAAGCAGAACCCCCAATAGTACTCTCACTTCTTCAATAGTGAACCTAACTTCATTTTTGGAAATTTGACTCTCTTGAGATCATTGAGATTGTTGGATTTGAGTGAAAATAATTTTGATCCACCTTTGCCTAGATTTCATGATGGTGTGAAGGTAATCGCTGAAGGGAATCCAAATATGGTTGCTCGCCGACCCAAGGGATTACCTTCACAAAATAAAGGCCAACCTTTGGCAGGCAAGTTACCCATATACCCCCGAGCAAAGCAGGCAGATTAACCCCAAATTCAAGGTCTTGCTCGTTTGTCCCTTCCGCTCATCTCGTTACAGAATCTATCGAAGAAAACAGTTGAAAATTCAACCCTCAAAGCCAAATTCAACCTCTGCCATCGTTTTCCCTCGCACTATTCTACCAATTTGGCTGTACTTTGGGAGCCCAATCAGCTGAGAATTGTTCACTACTTTAAAGCCGAGAAGGCTATTGCACAAGAAAGGTTTTGATCTCAGTGTTGGAAAGTGTTTAGCAGCAAATAGTGCTTAATTGGGTGCTAAATAGTGCTTCAGGTGCTTTACAAAGAGCAATTTCTTGATTTTTAGATGGAAGTTTGTGTTTATATTTATTTTTAGATTTTAGATGTTTCAATTAAATGATAAAAATTTTGCTTTCCAGGCATTCATATGATTGCTTTGGTTTTGCTACAGGTTTTTTTTTGGCAAATTAATCCTTAATTGGTTCTTGTGTTCCATTTTCAGTTGTGAAGTGTTGAAATCTTACTATAATTTCAGCTTAGAGTGAATTGTCGTCCCTTAATTTTTTTTGATATTTCCTTGCAGTCTGAATTGGCTATATCTTTTGAGCATCCCCTCTGATGGTCTACCGAGATTGATGACGAAGATGGGGAGACACTTTATCAACTTTTTAAGTCAGTAATTTCCCTTGCCTTTAAAGAGGATAACTAGGGACCATTAATTTCCTTGTCAATGGCATATATTTTCAGTGCAATGACCCAGTTAGCAATTGATGTGCTCTTGATGGCTTTCAAAATTTTGATCATGTTGTCTAATACTATCTCTCTTTCATTTTCCTTGTATGCTAAAAAGATTCTCCATAACTATGGGGAGACATTTTGTGCAAGAATCAATTTTTTCTAGAGGACTTGGTGGCTTGGTTCATTGCTTGTTGTTTCTGTTGCCATGTAATGATGATAGAGCATAGGAACGGACCTAGGATTTTATATAGGACTGAGTTGGATTTAGAGAAAAAAACAATAGGGGGTCCGCCCTCTTCCAGGGCTACTCCTGAAAATTTTTTTATACTATAATTTTTTGGAAATGAAATTGCGCTAGAATTTTAGATACATAAAAATTTTAAAAAAGTTTCAATGAATATGAGATGTCATTATACAGCCATTTGGACTTTCTAGGAAGAGGAGAGCTCTAAATTCAACCGGTAAGTGGATAACAGTGCAATTGGTGATGTATACCAGCGCATAACGGATAAGGTGCTGTTATGATCATAAGCAATTCGAAATGGCTATCCAGCCTATCGAGTAACTCCTAGTACCCAATGATGAAACATATCTAACAATGTTTATCGGTTCACAGCCGTAGTAATGCCGAAAACCTTTTCAAGTTGTTATTGTAATGCTTTACTATATAACATCTATACCGAAGCATTAGAAAATAGAGTTATGGCCGCACAATCAACCCGTTTTGATTTGCCACAAAGTTTTAATGAATGTGACATTTGTTTACGCCACCAACCAGACTCTATGGAAAAATGGGAGCTCCAAAATCACCCGATAAGTTGATAATAGAGCTATTAGCGTTATGCACTAAAGAGTAGTAGACGTCATGTTGTTATGACCATAAGTATATGAAATCCCCTTCCAACCTACCGAGTAACGTTTAGTACCTCACGAGGAATATATATAACTAGAATTGTGTTGTTTCTTCCCATTTTCATGTTGAAAAGCTTAATAAGTGGTCATTGTAGTAAATTAATATGTAACATCTATATTGGAGCATTAGGAAATAGACTGATAGGCACATAATCAACTACATCATGATTAATCATCAAGATTTAATGAATGTGGAATGTTACACCACCAATCAGAGATTATACTAAAGAAAAGCTCCAAAATCACCTGATTAGTGGACAACAACGTGACTGATGTTATGTTTTGAAGAATAACAGACACCTTGTTGCTATGAGCGTAAGTGATTCGAAATTACCTCCCAACCTAACGAGTAACTCTTAGTACTATATGATTAACATAACTAACGAGATATTTGGCATTTTTCATCTATTTCATACTAAAATGCTCAACATGTTGTCATTATAAAGGTTTGCTAACTAATGTCTGTATCGAAAGCATTTGAAATTAGAGTTATGACCGCACAATCAACCCTATCATGATTGGTCACAAAGATTTAATAAATATGAGATGTTAGTACACCACCAATTGGAGACTCTAGGAAAATAACAGCTCCAAAATCACTCGATAAGTGGATAACGGCGTGATTGGTTTTATATTCTGAAAAGCATTGAGACATAGAGTTAGGGAAGCCCAATCAAGCCCTGATGTTTTAACGAATGCAAGTTGTTGTTATACCACAAGTACGAGAATGTGGAGAAAGGAGAGCTCCAAAATCACCCGAGAAATAGATAACGGCCCCCTTGGCATTACGGTCTAAATACTAACAACCATCAGTCTTTTATGAGCATAATGGATGTGAAACCTCCTCCTGACATACCAAACAACTAGTACAGGACCAAGATGAACATATCTAATGAGATTCTAACTTTTTTCTCACCGCTATCATGCCAATGTTCTCGACAAGTGGGAATTGTAACGTTTTAGTAAGTAACATCTATATCGAAAGCATAGAGACATGGAGTTAGGGAAGCCCAATTAACCCCCCATATTTTAATGAATGTGAGATGTCATTACACCACAAGTATGAGATTGTGGAGAAAGGAGAGCTTCAAAATCACCCGAGAAATAGATAACCACCCCTTGCTGTTACAGTCTAAATACTAACGAACATCGGTCTTTTATAAACATAATGGAGGCGAAACCTCCTCCCAACATGCCGAGCAACTAATACAGGACCAAGATGAGCATATCTAATGAGATTTTAACTTTTTCTCACCGTTATCATGCCAATGTGCTCTACAGGTGGCCATTACAACGCTTTGGCTAGTAACATCTATGTCCTAAGCATTGAGGCATGGAGTTAGGGAAGCCCAATCAACCCCCCATATTTTAATGAATGCAAGGCACTGTTTCACCAAAAGTGAGAGATTGTGGAGAAAGGAGAGCTCCAAAATCACCCCAAAAATAGATAACTGCCCCCTTGGTGTTATGGTCAAAATACAAACGAACATCGTTATGTGATAAGGATAATGGATGCGAAACCCCCTCCCGACATACCGAGCAACTAGTATAGGACCAAGATGAACACATCTACTGAGATTTTAACTTTTTTCTCACCACTATCATGCCAATGTACTCGACAAATGGGTTGTAATGCCTTAGTAAGTAACATCTATATCGAAAGCATAGACATAGAGTTAGGGAAGCCCAATCAACCCCCATGTTTTAATGAATGTGAGATGTCTTTACACCACAAGCAAGAGATTGCGGAGAAAGAAGAGCTCCAAAATCACCTGAGAAATAGATTGTGGTGAAAGAAGAGCTCCAAAATCAACCGCCTCCTTGGCGTTACAGTCTAGATGCTAACGAACATCGGTCTATTATATGCATAATGGATGCGAAAGCCCCTTCCAACTTACCGAACAACTAGTATAGGACCAAGATGAACATATCTATTGAGATTTTAGCTTTTTCTCACCGTTATCATGCCAATGTGCTCGACAAATGGCCATTGCAATGCTTTAGTAAGGAACATCTATGTTGAAAGCATTGAGACATCGAGTTAAGGAAGCGCAGTTGGCCCCTCATGTTTTAATGAATATTTGGTATCGTTACACCACAAGCACTAGATTGTAGAGAAAAGAGAGCTTCGAAATCACCCAAGAAATGGATAACTACTTGCTTGGAGTTACGCACTAAAGACTAACATTTATCTGTCTGTTATGATCATAACGAATGTAAAACCCACTCCTTGAAGGCCGAGCAACTGGTCCTGGATTAAGATGAACATGTCTTGTGAGATTTTAATTTTTCTCACCGCTATCATCCCGATACATTCCAAATGTAGGGAAGATGCCACAATTGTTAACTAATATCTACGTCAAAAGTATTGGGACATAGAGTTAGGCAAGCCCAATAGACCTCATGCTTTTATGAAGGTGAAGTGTAACGTACACTACAAGTATGAGCTTATAGAGAAAGGAGAGCTCTGAAAGCACTCGAAAAATAGATAACTGCTTGACATTACACACTAAAGACTAACGTACATCGGTCTATTATGATCATAACGGATGTGAAACCCTCTCCTAGTAGGTCAAGAAATTAGTCCTGGATCAAGATGAACATGAGTTGTGAGATTCTAAGTTTTCATCATCGCTATCATGCCAATGCGCTCCAAATGTGGAGAAGATATCGAAATTACTAACATACATCTACGTCAAAAGCATTGAGACATGGAATTAGCCAACCCTAATAGACTTCTCATGCTTTAATGAAGGTGAAGTATCATTACACAACAAGTATAAGCTTGTGGAGAAAGGAGAGCTCTAAAATCGCTCTAGAAATAGATAACTACTTGCTTGGCGTTGCACACTAAAGACTAACATGCATTGATCTATTATGATCATAGCGAATACAAAACCCCCACCTAGTTGACTGAGCAACTAGTCCTGGATCAAGTTGAATATGTCTTGTTAGATTATGAGTTTTCATCATCGTTATAATGCCGATGCATTCCAAATGTTGGGAAGATATCGAAATTGTTAACTAACATCTACGTCTAAAGTATTGAGACATGGAGTTAGCCAATCCCAATAGACCCCCTCATGCTTTAATGGAGGTGAAATGTCGTTATACCACAAGAATGAGTTTGTGGAGAATAGAGAGCTCTGAAATCACTCGAGAAATAGATACCTGCTTGCTTGGCATTAAGCACTTAAGATAACGTACATCGGTCTGTTATAATGGTATTATTGATGTTATGTGTTATGTATAAAAACACTAGTAGTGTTATTTCTTTCAAGGGGTAAATTAGATAGTAGGCTAATTGTCTAAAAATTTGTAATGGTATGCCTCTTAAATAATATTTGATATTGACTTGGCAATTTGCACAAAGACCCCAAGAAGAAAAGCAACAAGCATACTATTATTGGGATTTAGGCGTGCTGGCTGCATCTATATAAAAATTTGTTGAATTGGCCTTTGACTAGAAAAAAGGAATTAACGAGTATATTAAAAAAAGTATAAATATTTTTAAAAAGTAAATTACTTATATACCCTCAGCAACGGAGTCTGATTTTCCCCAAATTCATATTCCTCAAGCAGTCGTCTATTTTTCCTTCAGCTCTGTGATGAAATTATAGACGAGATAGCAAAATTCAAGCTCTAATTTTTGAACCATCAATGGTTGTTTCACCAAATTAGACACCAGTAGTTTCGTCTTGCCTCTATAGCTAGTAGTTCAAAAACATAAACAGTTGTAGAATCGTAAGAGAAACGTGAGGTAAGAGAAAAATAAAAAAAAAAACCCATCAATTTCGGGTTGGTATTACATACTTTGTGGTTGTGATTATTTGTTTAGCTTTAGTAGATTTTCACACTTTCATTTCCTCTCTCACTTGTTTTCTGTTATACTATGTGAAATTTGTTTTTCTATTTCTTGGATCCCTCTTTCTGTATATTAGTTTTGTTTTACTATTTGGTTTATGGGCTATGAGATTGTATGATTTTTTTTTTATATCTTTTTGGTGAGAAACCACTTATGATAACATAATCATGCTGTAACGCCAAGAGTGTCGTTATACAAAATGTATAACGGCATTAATAGTGTTATTTTACTTTAAAGTTATTTTGGTTTTAAATGGAAGAGACAGAGTTACTTATACCTACAATTTGTGCAAGTCTACATTTTAAAAGTGATTGTATGATTTTTTTGTGAGAAGCCACTTCTGATAATGTAATCGCATCATAACACCACTAGTGCTGCTATAGAGAATGCATAACAGTATTAATAGCATTATTTTGATTTTAAAGATACTTTGGTTTTATATGAGAGAGACAGAGGTATTTATATGCTACAATCTCTACAAAAATACATTTTTAAAGTGATTGGAAGATTTTTTTTGTGAAAAGCCACTTCTGGTAACTTAATCTAATCATAACACCACTAGTTCTGTTATGCAGAACGCATAATGGCATTGATAGTGTTATTTTGCTTTTAAAGTTGTTTTCACCATAATCTCTACAAGGCTATATTTTCAAAGTGATTGTATGATATATTTTTGTGAGAAGCCACTTCTGGTAATATCGTCATAACACTACTAGTGCTATTATATAGAATCTATAACCGCATTAATAGCGTTATTTTGCCTTTTAAATGCTCTCTAGTATCAAATTCGTCCTGTATCATGTTGGCTTGTTATTTACAGCTCCAACGACACTCTTCTTTAGGTATAGTCTATTCTGTAACTTAACAACACATGTGACGCTACTTGAAATTCTTAACAATAATAATTGTTAGATGATACTTTATATAGATATGTCTCTATTCTAAGATTTGATTTGATACTTTTAGGAAATAAATAATATGTACAACAATATTTGACATAAGTAAATCAATAGTTTTATGTATAAAGACAAACAAATGAGTATGTTCAAATAATTATTAAGACATTAACTAACATCATTTATATACATTAAATGCAGCCATCAATATTCTAGATACAGTATGGATTACAGTATGTTATGATGTTGTTTTTGAGGAGAAAGTCGAGTGTGGATAGACTTGGAAGCACAATGGGAACGGTCAAGCATATATTTCTTTGAATGTGTTCGTATGCCTATTCAATGTAATAATATTTAAAAGCAATTAAAGCACTAGCTTGAGACAATGTTAAAAGCCATTAATTATACCAAATCGTTTTCTTTTTATAATGTAAAAATAGCTATTATGATTTGATAGATAACACCAATGTTTGGTCGATTGGTTCACTGTTTTGTCATTGTTGGGATGTAATGATGATAGAGAACAGGAACATACCCAGAATTTTGTGTAGGACCGAGTTGGATTTAGAGAAAAAACAACTCGGGGTTGGAGCCCCCTAAAATTGTTTTAATACTATAAATTTTTGGAAATGAAATTGCACTAAAATGTTAGAATACATAAAGATTTTTAAAAAGTTTTAATGAATATGAGATGTCATTACATAGGCATTTGGACTTTCTAGGAAAAAGAGAGCTCCTAGTTCAACTGATAAGTGGATAACAGCGCAATTGGCCCAACTTACTGAGTAACTCCTAGCACCCAATGATGAACATACCTAACAATGTTGATGGGTTCACAACCGTGATGATGCTGAAAACCTATTCAAGTTGTAATTGTAACAAGTTACTATATAACATCTATACCGAAGCATTAGGAAATAGAGTTATGGCTGCACAATCAACCCCATTTTGATTTGCCACAAAGTTATAATGAGTGTGACATGTGTTTACGCCACCAACCAGAGATTATGGAAAAATGGGAGGTCCAAAATCACCTGATAAGTTGATAACAGAGCTATTAGCGTTATACACTAACAAGTAATAGATGTCGTGTTGCTGTGAGTATACTTCTAACCCATCAAGTAACTCTTAGTACCTCAGTAGGAACATATATAACTAGAATTGTGTTGTTTCTCACCGTTTTCATGTTGAAAAGCTTAACAAGTGGTCTATTCTAAATTACTATGTAACATCTATATTGGAGCGTTATGGAATGGACCGATAGGCATTCAATCAACTCCATCATGATTGGTTACCAAGATTTAACAAATGTGAGATGTTGTTACACATCTATCGGAGATTATATGAAAGGAAAGCTCCAAAATCGCCTGATAAGTGGATAACAATGTGACTGGCCTTACATTCTGAAGAGCAATAGACACCATGCTATTATAGGCATAAGTGATTCGAAATTACCTCCCAATCTGCCAAGTAATTCCTAGTACCATATAATTAACATATCTAACGAGATACGTGGCATTTTTGTGTATTTCATGCTAACAAGCTCAACATGTTATCATTATAAAGGTTTACTAACATCTACTGAAAGCATTTGAAATTGGAGTTACGGCCGCACAATCAACCATATTGTGATTGATCACAAAGATTTAATGAATATGAGATGTTGATACACCCCCAACTGGAGATTCTAGGTAAATAAGAGCTCTAAAATCACTCGATAAGTAGATAACAACGTGATTAGCTTTACATTATGAAAAGTAGTAGACATTGTGCTATTATCAACTTAATGAATTTGAAATCCTCTCTCCAAAATGTGAGGTGTTGTTACACTATAAATAGGAGATTGTGGAGAAAAGAGAGCTCCAAAATCACCTGAGAAACAAATAACTGCCTCCTTGGTGTTACGGTCTAAATACTAATGAACATGGGTCTGCTATGAGCATAATGGATGCGAAACCCCCTCCCAACATACCAAGCAACTAGTACAAGACCAAGATGAACATATCTAATGAGATTCTAGCTTTTTTCTCACTGCTGTCATGCCAAGGTGCTCGACAAGTGGGCATTGCAATGCTTTAGTAAGTAATAACTATGCTGAAAGTATTGGGACATGAAGTTAGGGAAGCCTAATCGACCCCTCTTGTTTTAATGAAGGTGAGGTGTTGGTACACCATAAGTACAAGATTGTGGAGGAATGAGAGCTCCAAAATCACCCACGGAATAGATAACTACCTGTTTAGCATTACATTTTAAAGATTGAGATCATCGGTCTGCTATAAGCATAACGGAAAGCCCCTACCAACATATCGAGCAACTACTACTAGGCTGAGATGAACATATCTAATGAGATTCGAAGATTTTCTCACTGCTATCATGCCGACGCTCTCCAAATATAGGGAAAAGATTGCTTTGTTAACTAATA
Source organism: Nyctanthes arbor-tristis (assembly GCA_963692815.1). Classification (NCBI taxonomy): domain Eukaryota; kingdom Viridiplantae; phylum Streptophyta; class Magnoliopsida; order Lamiales; family Oleaceae; genus Nyctanthes; species Nyctanthes arbor-tristis. Next base: position 51,542 of record CAVNYN010221818.1, read on the forward strand.
TCTAAGTCGAAAGCATTGGGACATGGAGCTAAGCAAGCCCAATAGACCCCTCATGATTTAATGAAGGTGAGGTGTCATTACACCATAAGTACGAGCTTGTGGAGAAAGGAGAGCTTCAAAATCACCTGAGAAACATAGAGCTGCCTACTTGGAGTTACAGTCTAAATATTAACGAACATCGGCATGTTATTAGCGTAATGGATGTAAAACTCTCTCCTAACATACTGAGCAACTGGTACATGACTAAGATGAACATATCTAATGAGATTCCAACTTTTCCTCACCATGATCATGCCAAGGTGCTCGACAAGTGGGCATTGCAATGCTTTAGTAAGTAACATCTATGTCGAAAGCATTAGAACATAGAGTTTGGGAAGCCTAGGCATTGGGACATGGAGTTTGGGAAGCCTAATCAACCCCCATGTTTTAATGAATGTGAGGAGTCATTACACCACAAAAATGTGATTGTTGAGAAGGAGAGCTCCAAAATCACCTAAGAAATAGATAACTGTCTGTTTGGCATTACATTCTAAAGATTAATGGATATCGGTTTGTTATGAGTATAACGGATGCGAAAGCCCCTACCAATATATCGAGTAACTACTACTGGGCTGAGATAAACATATCTAATGAGATTCCAAGATTTCCTCACCGCTATCATGCTGACATGCTCCAAATATCGAGAAGAGAGCGCTTTGTTAATGAGCATCGACATCAAAAGCATTGGGACATGGAGTTAGGTAAGCCCAACAGCTCTTTCAGGATTTAGTGAAGGTGAGGTGTTGTTACGCTACAAGTATGAGCTTGTACAAAAAGGAGGGCTCTGAAATCACTTGAGAAATAGATAACTGTTTGCTTGGCATCACGCACTAAAGACTAACATACATCAGTCTGTTATGATCATAAGGGATGCAAAATCCCTTCTTAGCAGACCAAGCAACTAGTCCTAGATCAAGATGAACATATCTTGTGAGATTCTAAGTTTTCGTCACTACTATCATACTGATGTGCTCTAAATGCAGGAAAGATGCTAAGTTGTTAATTAACATCTACGTCCAAAGCATTGGGTCATGGAGTTAGGCAAGCCCAACAGACCCCATGCTTTAATAAAGGTGAAGTGTCGTTATACCACAAGCATGAGCTTGTGGAGAAAAGAGAGCTCTAGAATCACCGTAGAGAGCTCTAATTCCACCTAAATATATATAACAATGCTGCTACTATTATTCATCGAACCATCACTTGGTGTCACTAATGCCTGCTAACATTGTTTCAAGCTAGTGCTTTGCTTGTTTCTACTCATTATTACATTAAGAAAGCTTATGAACACATTCAAAGAAATATTTGCTTGATCGTTCCCCTTGTGTTTCCAAGTTCATCCACCCTCGACTTTTTCCTCAAAAACAACATCATAATATATTGTAATCCATACAGTATCTGGAATATCCATGGCTGCATTTAATATAGAAAGATGATATTAGCTTATGGCTTAACAATTATTTACACATACTCGATTGTCTTTCTTTACACATAAAACTAATGATTTACTCGTGTCAAATGTTGCTCTACATATTATTTATTTCCTAAAATTATCAAATCAAATCTTAGAATAGAGGCATAGCTATATAAAGGATCATCTAACAATTATTGTCGTTGCAAATTTCAAATAACGCCAGATGTCCCGTTAAGTTGCACTATATATTATACTTAAAAGAAGGGTGTCATTGTAGTTTTAAATACCAAGCGATTTAACGTCTTCATCAATGTAGTATGATACATGATAAATTTGATACTAGACAACGTTTAAATATCGAAATAATGCTACTAAAGCTGTTATGTGTTCTGTATAACAGTGCTAGTAGTGTTATTTCCTTCAATAGGTAAATTAGATATTTTGTATTGTATTTTATCGTTATTTGAAGGAATAGGCTATTTACCTAAAAATTTGTAATGGTATACCTCCTAAATAAAGTTTCATATTGACTTGGCCATTTGCACAAAGACCCCTACTATTATTCGATTATAGTATGCAAAATAAAATAGGAAGTTTTACTTGAAAGGCCAAGTCAACAAAACTTAAAAAACCAAAAATTTGGAAAACTTTGTGTAACTAATCACAATTTTGAAAATAAAGGATATAACCAATTTTATTTTGTAAAGTTACCCTTTTAACAAATCGATAAAGTTTTATAACAATTCACTTATTATGATAGAAAACTTTTAAGGACTTCTACAACTAACGGAAAATTTACCATTCCTATATGCATGTACATACTATAGTGTTATTACTGACCATATAAGATGGCAAAATCAATGCATTGCTTGGTATCCAGAAAAGTATTAACAATCTATTTTCTCTGGTGTAGCACCTGGAGCTATCAATACCATCATCAGGTATGCATAAGATCAAGAACAACAAAGAGAAAAATATATACATAATTTCATTATGCATTGTGCTTTAAGACATCATGGAAATTCAAACCTCTCAAGAAGAATTTGAAGAGCGGAAAGAATTGAAAGGAAACTTTTTAGGAAAAGTTGTAGTTTCTGAAAAATGAATAAAAAAAATTCTTGAAAAAGATTTTACTTTAAAACCTGAAGAAGCTTTTAAAAGAAATTTTCTTTCAAGAGAGTTTCAAAAAGAAAGAAACGTCTATTATGACATATATTATAAAAAATTTGCCTTATTTCTCCAACATGCATATTGCAGAACAAGTATTTGCTTACTTGGTAAAGAAGGCATTACACAACTAAAGCAAAAGTAGTTTTTTTCGGATAGAAAGAAACTATATTGGGTAACAATTGGAGCTGTTAAAGTTCAGCTTAAAAGTACACTATTAGCCCATTTAGATCAACTAATCAAAATGGCTATAATTGACAATCGTATTCAAAATACTACTGAAAAATGTTTGGGTATGATTCAAGGAAATTTAGCTTGTGGTAAACTTCAGTTTACTGTACACCCTAAAATTTTCGTATCACTCCATGAGACAGATTTTGATGACATCTTATCATTTGTTCATGATTATTGTAGAAGTGATCTTATTAAGCCTAATAGTGTACCTTGCTCTATTACATATCCAGTTAATTATGCTATTAATAATAGTCATAATAATGCTGTCATTAAAACTGACCGAAGGATAACTTATGAACCAGAGTTCATAGATTTTGTTGAAGTAAAGGAAACTGAGTTTGATATTCTTACACAGTCTGACCAAACTTGGAGTCTAGACTTAAGGTCAAAACCCTTAATCAAGACCCAAGATAGATTACTTCTTAAAGGTGAATCAAGCACAACTCTTTTCAAGAAGGAGGATAAACAAAAAGGAAAAATTAAAGAAAATGAGTCCAAACTTGTGATAAGCTTGGAAGAACTCCACCAAAAAATTGATGAAATGAGCAAATACTTAAAATAAGTTTTGATTCGTAACTCATGGCTGAAAATATTAAGATTAATAATATTTATGAAGAAGTCAGAGAATTGAAAGAATAGATTATTCAGCTGAGATTAGATCTTAACTCTATGATGCATGAAATAAGATTTATTACGCCAGATCTTAATACAGCCATAGAGAGTATACAGCGGTTATTACTGCTACTATTAAACAAGAAATGGCTGGAAGACAACCAGTCTCACAACCTCCAGCTATTTCAAATGTCACACTTCCACAAGGAATAAGATATTTTGGACAATTTGAAGAAGGAACTTCAAATTTGGGAATGCTTTCAAGTATCTTTAAGTATTGTAAATGAAATTTCTCAGAAGAAAGATAGAAGAGGATTATCATAATAGTAATGACCTCAGTACACTAAATATTCTCTTATCTTTTGAAGATGAAGAATTAGAAAGAATTACATCTTATTGTAAACAGCTAACTCTTCTTGAAGAACAAGAAGAACAAATTCTCACTATTGAACAGGATGAACTAGAAAATAATGAGCCTGAGAAAGAAACCTCAGAAGGCTCAGAACCAGATGAGATTGAATTAACAATCCTACAAAGACTTAAAGTTGGTAGAACTAGAGGAGCTGCCATGAGTGATTCTAACGTCAAAGTAGAATTAGAAGAAGAACCATCTCATTCAAATGAGATGGAAGGAAAGAGAATTGTTGGAGATAATAACCCTAGGCCACCTAGAGGTATATAGGTAACAAAATTAGGAGAGCCAGTTCCTTTAAGTTTTATTCCTAATACTAGGAGACACATCATAGATTTTAGACCTTGATTGTATTACTGATACTAGTAAGGCAATTAAAGAATGGTTTAGTAATTTAGCAATGGCTATTATTGGTAATCCACAGCTAACTAAAGAAGAAGTTTTTGCTTGGAATTATATCAAAGCAATTGCTAGAGGAAACATTAGGAATTTCTTAGAAACCATAACAAATGAACAAGTCAATGGACTTTGGCTTGAAGCATCAATCGCCAATAAAAACAACCCAACCTTGCCGGGTTCATTAATAGCATTGTTGAAAAAAATTTTCAGATGTTCACTGGACAGACTTGTATAGCCTACTAGTCAACTTTGACTACTAAAAAGATTAAGAATGTTAAATGCAACTAGAAAGAATCCAAATATGCGATTTGGATGACTTCGGCCTATACCAGTGCGAATACCAGAAATTGTTGTTCTTACTTAGTGATCTTGATGAATTCCGTAAATATGTAGAGAATTTTTTGGCAAAACCACCACATCCACATAATACCGAAATAATTAGACGGTTTAATGAAGCTGTCAATATCCAAATAGGAGAAAAACTTCATCTAACCGCTAAAGGATCTATAGGTTTTGCTGTTACTACAGTAAAAACTTACATGAAAGAAATTTGTAGAGGCATTTATGTCCATAGACAAATGAAACAAATGGCTCGTGAAAAGAAAATAGGTTTTAGCTATGATCCCTTTATGGAAGTTCTTGCCATAGCTTATGGATGCTACCCTCTAAATAGGAAACCTAGAAAACAATTTCAAAGGAAAAAGAAATATGTTTTCAAGAAATACAAGAAACCATATAAAAAAGAAATATTTTTCTAAAGGAAAATATTTTAAAAAACAGGGGAAGAATAATCCTAGCAAAAACAAGAACAAAAAACCAACTTCTAAAGAAAAAGAACTGTGGATGCTGGATTTATAGTTAACAGAGATACTATGCAAATGAGTGCCCAGCCAGGAGAGAAACTGACTAGCAAGTTAATCTCTTCGAAGAATTTGATCAATAAGGATTCTACCCAATAGAAGATCCCAGTGATCAGGAAAGTCTCTATTACCTTACTGAAGAATTGACCAAAAACACCTCATCAAAATTAGAAGATGAGCAGTTTCAGATCATGTACCAAAACATATGGTAATATTACTAACCCTAATTCAATCTATATTACACGTAAATTAAATTTTGGTGGTTATCACAACTGCACTATTAATGCTTTTGTTGATACGGGAGCAAGCATGTGTATAGCATCAAAGTGGATTATACTTAAAGAACATTGGTTATATTCTAACAGAACAATTACTGTCAAGATGCTAACCAATCATATGTGAAAGTTAGCAAAGTTGTCAAAAATGCAGACATCGAAATAAAAGACCTAAGTAAAAAGTTTTATTATTTTAAGATTCCATCTATTTACTAAAGTGAAACAGGAGTAGATCTTATTCTTAATAACAACTTCTACTTAATGTATAAAAGATTTTTGCAGGATTTAGATGAAATTAGCTTTGGAATACAAGGAAGACAAATTTGGATAAAAAAAACAGTGATATGCTGTAAGATTCAATCATGTCCAAAATATATTCCTTGAGATACACAAATCACAGGAAAAGAGAAGCCTCCAATTATCAAAGCACAAAATATTGTACCAAATAGAATGGTCAATATTACTCAAGAAGAAGAACATGGATTTAGGATAAATTCTTTTAGAGGACAAATCTTAAACACTCTTGAAGAATACTATTTAAAAAACCCATCTGACCCAGTCAAGAATAAAGGAAATATGATAGCAACGATTGAACTTTAAGAAGACTTCAAAGGAAAGTTAAAAGCAAATGTAATGTGCTATTCTCCACAAGATAGACAAGAATTTGCAGAACAAACCAAAGAGCTATTAGATATGGGAGCTATTGAACCCTCGAAGTCTAACTTTTCTTCACCAGTCTTCATGATAAGAAAAGAAGTAGAAAAAAAGAAGAGGTAAAGCCAAAATGGTTGTTGACTATAGAGCAGCCAACTCTACCACTAAAGCTGATGCCAGCACAATCCCAAATATGGAAAGTCTTTTAGAACTTATAAGAGGAAAACATGTATTTTTTTCTTTTGATTGTAAATCTAGATTTTGGCAAGTAATACTTGACACAAACTCAAGACCTATTGTTGCCTTTGGTTGTCCCCTAGGATAATACTAATGAAAAGTTGTTTTGTTTGGCTTAAAACAAGCCTCTGTAATATTCCAAAGGCATATGAATAACATTTTCAGAGAATTACGAGAATATTACTGTGTTTAACATAGATGATATTCTAATATTTTCAGATAATGGAAATGATCATGAAAAGCATGTATTGCAAGTCTTACAAACTACAAAACAAGCTGGAGTAGTTCTTTGTAAAAAGAAGGCAGAACTATTTAAGGCAAAGATTAAGTATTTAGGGTGAAATGTTACTTATAGATATAAGGAACTCCAACCCCATATACGCAAACACATCAATGAATTTCCAGACGAAATTCAACATGTCAAACAACTTCAAAGATTTCTTGGATGTCTGACTTATGCTTAAGATTTTATTAGCAAGTTTGTAGAGAAGAGAGCTCCACTTCAAAAGAAGTAAAGAAAAATGTGCCCCGGAAATGGACACCAACAGATACAGAATATGTTCAAAAGCTGAAAAAGAGTTTAACAACTCTACCACCTCTTTATCATCCTACACCTAATGATAAGATGATAACTAAGACTGATGCCTCAGAAGACTTTTGGAGAGCAGTCCTTAAAGTAAAATCTGCTTATAAGGATGAAGAATACTTGTGTTCTTATACTTCAGGAACCTTCCAAGGAGCACAAAAAAATTACCATATAAATGAAAAGGAAATCTTAGCAGTTAAAAAGGCTATTAAAAAATTCCATGTTTATGTGATTAGTGATAAATTTCTTGTTAGAACTGATAGTTCTACATGTAAATCATTTATGAAAACTAACACCTTTGTAGATTATAAACAAGGGTGCCTTGTTAGATGGCAAATGTAGTTTAGACATTATTCCTTTAATATTGAAATTATTATTGAAATTATTAAAGGAGTGTATAATTACTTAGCAGACTCTTTAACTAGAGAATTATATGTTATTTCTTGAGGGTAAAACTTCTGCTAATGCAGGAACTGGACAACAAAATCCAGGACTTGGAATTTCAAATCCAAGAAGAAATGATGGAATTAATATTCCTGAATAGAAAGCTTGAATTCTACATGCAACAAAAGGTAATTCTATTTTCAAAGGGAGAGGAAAAAAAGTGATCCTCACAAAGCTCTGCAGCAACATCAATAGATGAAAATGCTGACCAACAAAATATCTCAATATCTGTATATGGTAAAGAGAAGCAAGCCCTAGAAAAACTACAAGAGCTTGCTATTCAGAAGGGAATTATCCTTCAAACTGAGTTTAAAGCCCAAGAGCTAAAGACCTATGAACAAGAGTTTAGGCCCCAACAACCTAAAGTCAAGTCTGGTCAAAAGAATACATTGGACTTATAATCTGTCCAAAACTCTCACCCATTAGTATCTCTTGATCCTTTTATAGGTTACAAGAAAGTTTATGTAATCTTTGATGGTCCAAATCGAGGATACTACAAGGAATGAAAAACAATCAAACCCACAGTTAAAGGACTTCCATTCAAACACAAGCCCTTCAAGACCTTTGAAGAAGCTAAAAAAGAGTACAATCAATATTGGACAGAAAAGGCCATCAAGTGAACCGAAAGCAAGTCTAACACATTATTGATCCATTACTACTCCCACTATATCCAACTTGATTCAGACCCAGAGGACCATATAGAACACTGGCAATCAGATCACCCAAGATCTAAGGTATGATCGAATCACACAAGAGGCTAAGAAGGAGCTATGAAGATGTTCTCAAAGCCTCTACCTTTATCAAGCATATTGATCAACCTTAAGCCTGAAATGGAAGAGATTACTAAAAAAGAGTCTTTAGTAATCAAAACACCATCCTCCAACTTTGTCAGTCTCGAAGCAGAAGCCAGAGCAATTGGAGATGCTACAACAAAGTACCCTTTTGCAGGTACTTTTGAAGAATATGGAAAATTTATATTTTTCCAAGGAGTAGCACCAAAACTTGTGCTGAATCATTTAATTATAGTTTGATCAAGTTCATATATCTCAGTGAAGATACCAAAGAAAATCTTGACATTAAATCCATCATTTGTGAAATCAGTTCTCAAACGGAAAACTAAGAATCTTAAAACAAATGAGAATACAATTTTCTTATCAATAACCAGTACTATTCCATTTTGGAATGAAGATAACATTTACAAAGGTTATCACTGCATTGAAATTGGAGTAGTGTAACATCCCGCAAAAATTTAACCCTCAATTAAGCTATGTGGCTATTATTTTGATGTGACTGAATAACTGCTTCGGTTATGCCTCAAAGTTAAAAGAGTATTACTCGATTGACGCTAAAGAAAGAATTTCATTCCTAATTGATATAAACTATAGTGCGCTGACTTAATTGAAAGATAATACAAAGTGAAAGGACTTCTCGGACAATTTGTCGCCATATGTACAGTGCCCATCGCTTCACGTGTCACGGTTTGGTTGGCAGAACTCAAAATTTATTAAAAACAAATTAATCCTAATTATTATAAATAGGCAATTTGGGTCCTTCGTCTTTCAAACATCCAACCAACTTCCCTTTGCCTCCCAAAATCCCCAAAATTCGTCCAAACTTGGCCATGGTGGAGAAACAACCATTAAAACACAACAAAATGCCTATTTGTCTTTTGTAAAAAGTCCCTTACCATATATAGAATGATTATAGCTTAAAACATAGCTTTAATTGAGAAATATCAAGGATTTAAGGACACATTTTAACTTGGATTATACAAGGAATATTTGAGGTGAGTAACACATATCTTTGGCTCTATCTTTTTCTATCTTTTGACTCTCTCTTTCGGCTCTCTATCTCTTTCGGGAACTGTGCTTTTTGTTAATTGCATTTGGTTTTTGATGATTGAAGGTGCACCATTGCTTTGGATAAATGATTGTTCAATGCTCTTCAACATTGCTAGTGAAGCTATCTACCGGTGTTTGAATTGTATTTGTATTCTTTGTTGTACTATGAACTTGCTGTGTGGTCTTGGTCATTTGTACATTTGTATCATATGGCTTACTGATGGAGGTTAAACTAGTGATGTGCCCGAGCTTTGTATCTTTGCACCTTTGTCATCTGTTGATCTTCCTTGCATTGTTTTGCGTGGGCCGATGCATCTTGTTATTCACTGAGTACTTTGTACTCACTTCCCATCTTCTACAATCCTAAAGATATTGAATTTAGCGGTTTATGGTCGGGTCATCCCAAAGGTGGAGAAGATACATGTATATGATCAAGATTTCAGTGTGTGGCTGAGGTTTCACTGTGGGTAGCCCGCATGCGATACACTTAATTATCAGAGTGCGCAGCAAAAACATCTCAATAATTTTGAATTGTTTTTGTAAGGTCTCACCCTTAGTTTCGAATCGAGATATATATATATTTAAATACTTCCGCTACTGTTAAAATTGGGGGAGTGACAAGTAGCCTCGCAAGACAAAGTCTTGGCAACACCTATAGTCAAAAAACCAATCCGGGTCACAGGAAAAGTTCTGAAAACACAGAAAGCAAAGTCGTTCAGATCCTTCTTGTACGAAGTTAGAGGGATTAACACAAATTCCAAAATTAAGGTAAACCACATGTCAAAGTTTATCTTAATGACTTCCTCCGCTAGAAGCTATCTGGAGGAAAAAGATGAAAGAGAATTGCAATATTTGAAAAACCATTTTATCTTGATGAATGGAATGGACCAGACCTTAAAGAAGGACAAATGTGCAGTGCTATCAAGAACGTACTTGGAACAGATCATGTATCTAGACACTGTAATAAAGGAAAAGCAAAAGTGGAAGAGACTGCATCAGGATAGCCTGGAAATACATATGACTCTGAATGATGCATGCAATGATGTCATTCCACCAACACTTGGCTGAAAATTATTGTTCTGACACTTTTGTTGCCAAACAAAGTAATGAGATGAGGACCTCTCCATTATGAAAGTAGGACAAATAATTTATTGTGAAGACCCCTTCATTATGTAAACTAGACGACCTTGAGTTTATAAAAGTAGCACTACTCTCTAAAGAAGGACATTCGAAAATTGAACTATCCCTGAACTCTCAGCTAGTTTTCTTTTTCTCTTCAAAAACATGGAAGCTTGAAGCTTTCTTGTAAAAATCTAGGGCTATAGCCAACTACGGTGTAAATTAAATAGATAAGGAAGTTATAATCCTTATTCCTTCTTTATAAATAAAAGTCTATTTCCTGAAAACTTTGCCTTCAAAGATTAGATTTCCATCCATGTGTACGGATCAACACACTGTTTATTATCTTAGCATTGTTCCTTATTATTGAGAGACAGTCTTTTTAAGGATTGGTTGCCAGTGGACACCAGGACGTAGTTTTGAGGCACAACCAGGAGAGCCATCTAAGGAAGCATTAACAAGAAGCTCAGTAGACCCAACAAGGGAGATATCACATACAACAAGAAGAAGGTATAACATTATAATTTCCTAAATTCTTGTTTCAAGTACATCTATATGGCTTAGTTATTAGATTTCTACTTCACAAAAATTTTTGAGAAAAACATTAAAATAATTGATACTTATTAATTATGCTAAGCATTTTGCATGTGATTAAAGTAGATTTTCGTCTACTCTTACTCTTTGATAGTAGCAACTATCAAACTATGAGGTTATATATCAGAACTACTGAGCAGTTAACTTAAGAGTGAACTATGGCATGAAGCATGCCTAGTAATTCATCAAGACTCTAAGACTTGATTAATGAATTGGTATTAGGTAATCCACCTAGATGTCAGATTTTAAATAAACAACCTAACCTAGGTAGACATCCAGAGCAGATTCACTATGATTCTACTCTCTTTAACCTATATTATCATATAGACATTCTAAAACTTGATCAAAGAATTCTAGACACTAATGAAACTCTTGAAAGACTTTGGTTAACAAGACAAAATATTCATGATTGTGTCACTATCATAAAAGAAAAGATTGATCAACTCACTAGAGAATTAAAACTCATGCTTACAATATATAATGATGGAGAATACACTGATTATGAGCTTAGGACTCATCATGAGTAATCGTTTACAAGGTTGTTCCTCTCAATCAAAGATTCCACCTTTGTGTTTTAGAGGTTCAGCCCTGAAATGGTATCAGAGCCATGAAAACATGCAAAGGGCATTGCAGGCACTAAAGCAATCTTTTAGTCAATGGTCATTTGCACAGAAAACATTTGGGACATGGTCAAAGTGACAAACCAGAAAGGAATCGTGCAACAAAAGAACTATAAACATAAGATGAGTATTTAGTAACTCACCGAATACAACTAAGGCACAATTATAGCTAGTGTATTAGAGAAAAAGGCCCATCAAAATCAAATACTTCCTTTGTCTCATAAAAATAAGCACATCAACATGTCGCGTAGATTAAGAAATGTGAATTAATGTAGCTGGAAATAAAAAATTTACACTTACGTCTTTAATATACCCTTATTAAATATTGAATCACTTTTTATTTAGTCAATATAGTCATTAATGCAATACAAATTTATTAGTAATTAGACTAAAGGCATATTTGAAAAAGAAATTAATTGTTCAACATCGTTTATCTAATGAACTATAATTTGAGATAAATAAAAATAGAAACTAGGCCCTTTTTATGAGATAGAGGGAGTACAATTTTGTAAAGTGAAAAGGGATACACCATATATCTAAGCTAGTTGTTTAGCAGTTCAGCTATAGAAATAGATCGGACTCCGACCACCAATTACAGGGGGCCACGTCACTTGTATCAGGTGACATGGCCCTCTGTAATTGGTGATAGGAGTCTGATCTGTTTCTATAGAAAATTTAAGTTGTTTAAGTTTAGTCTCTGCTTGTATGTTATTCAAATATTAATTAATTTAGCAAAAGGCATATTCAACCGAGTTTCATTCTAACACCAGGTGTCTGACGGGATATCCCGCCAGATGTCTAATATGGCATGCTCTGATTGGAACAACTTACTCACTATGGACTCACAGTGGGTGAGTTGTCCCAATTAGAAAATGCCACATTAGCCAGACATCTGGCATAAAATCAAAATTGATTGAACCCACTTAGTTAACTGCTCTAGAATTTGAACGAAGTGGAAGATGTTGTTGGTTGCATGCAGGGTTCAAGCCCACAAGTGATAAACTTAACAGAAAGTTGGTAGGGCTGGCAAAAATTAGGGAGAATATAAAACCTCTTTATAGCCGCGTTTATTTATAGTAGTTGCGTCACGTGCTTTGCATGTGCTTTTTGTTGTAATTACGTAAATATTAGTGATAGTATGTAATGAATGATCAACGAATAAATATTAATAGAATTGATAGTCCTAATCTCTAGTCAGATTATGCTATCAGGTGCCTATGTGGCAAGAGACCATTAAGAACCTATTGATATTAAGCTGATGAGAAAATACTTTTGTCTTGGGAAACTTAAAACCAACACATGAATATAATGTCACGTTCTCTGGGTTTAATTAAGCATCAAGTTCGCCATATTTTGTGTTATTTGTAGATTTTTTGTTTAATTTTAAGTTTAATAGGACTTAGTTGAACTTATTGTTTAATTAATACTACCTCTATCCTAAAAAGATGGTCCGGTTTCCATTTTAAAAAGAATTTGAAATGTTAGTTCTCTTATATACCCTATTTAATGTGTATAGTTAACAAAAAAATAGAATTTAAAGTAGAATAATTAATAAATGAAAGAGTATATTGTGGAAATGATGTTAACATTTACTTTTTCAATACTGTTGAATGAAGTTTACTTAAGTTATGTGAAAAAAAGAATAAAACTATCTTTTTAGGACAGAGATGGTAAAACCTAGTTGAATTCACATAAATGCAAGTGAATTGAATTGAATTAATTATTAATTATTAAAATACTAAAATGTAATAGCATTTAATCTAATATAATTATTCACTTATCAAATTTAGGCTTTAAATTCCTATATTAATTGTAGGCTCTATATCAAAATTTCTACAAATATTACTTTTGAGCTCAAATAAACTAATTCAAAAATATTGGAATCTTCAGAAAAAAGCATAAAGAAAAATTTTACTAAATATTTGTGATAATTTTGCCTGCAATATGTTTTTAATTGAATCTCAATTATTAATTCTTATTAAAGTAGAGTTTAAATCTTTAATTTGACACCCGTATTGCATATTTTTGACTTGAAAATAATATTATAATTATAAAAGAATGAAAATAAGCGAAAATTTAAGCACAAAACAAAATTAAAAGGCACCAAAAAAAGGGAAAAGAAGGACCAAAATATGAATAGTGAAAAGAAAGTGGCTCTTTTAATAATGTAGAGATTGTACAAGAGAAAGAACTCAAATTAAAATTATAATATGGCTCTTTTAAATGATTTAGGATCGATCAATGGTTAATTTAATCCATAGCATTGCCAAATCACATTTCCCTTTGTTGACACGTGTTCCCACCACATTGTGATGCATTGGTTCCATAAAGATCCAATTGTTAATTCTACATTAAAAGTTCCTTATATTAATTGTCAAAAAGTTCATATAGATATTGCAATTAGACTCAAATGAACTAATTTAAAAATATTGGGATGTTGAAAAAAATTAAAAAGAATAAATAAAAACTTTTACTTTACATATTTAAGACAGCATTACGAACGATATGTTTATAATTTACTCCTATTTGTTAACTCGTATTAATGTATGAGTTGAGATCTTTAATTTGACATCAATATTGCATATTTTTTTATTTTAAAATAATATCATAATTATCAAAAGATTGAAAATAAGTAGTAATTCCTTAAATCATAAACAAACAAGCCACAAACACCCAAAAAAAAAGGAAAGGAAAATGACGACCGATGTGTGAATACTAACTCACTTTTGCCTCTTTTATCTAGAAGAGATTTAGGATTCGGGTTAGGATTAGGATAGGACAGGATAGGATAGGATATGAGGTGTAAAGTATTATATAAAATGAGTTTTTCCACCTCCTGTTTTTGTAATGTTTGATTGATATTTTTTTCAGGAAAGACATTTTTCACCTTTTTATCACATGATCACACACACACATAGAGAGAGACACACACAGATATATATATAAGTAAAGTAGTCTGCTGTATAGTTGTACCGTAAATTTCCCGCCAAAATTACATTTTAAGGGGATATTTTAGACTTATTAAATTCATTGCGTTAATTTTTTCGGTCATCTATGTCTTTGTTATTCCCGTTTAAATTGATTTGATTAGAATTGATTGTTTTGATTTCAATTTTCTCTCATCTTCTTCTATCTTTAAAATAAGAATATGATTTTGTGGTAATCTGGTTTCATATAAAATTGCTGATAGACTGATGAGATTTAATTTTTCAGATAGGAAAAATATCCAAGATTGAAAGGCTCTTCGTTTTGCCAATTTATATATAGTTTTTCTCTGAACTTAATTTAATATTTTATGTCGTCTTTTATAATCCTTATGTTTTCCCATTAGCTAAAAGGTATTTAGATTCTAAAACGAGATAAAGCAAATTAAGGTGTTATTTATATACTAGTTTTTTTTTTGATCATTTTATTGAATAGATTTTTATCAGATAAAGATTGGAAGCAATTAAAATAATTCTTGCAGATTATTATCAACAATCTTACTATTTATCAAACAGAATTAGTTTATTTTAAAAAATTGCATTCATCATCTTATTATAACGTTTATTTTGAAAACTTTCTTTAAAAATTGGGCTGATTTCTACTAAGTGCTTATTAGGTTACTTATTTCATAATTATTTAGCAATATTTTATTCTCATTAAGTAGGCTTTATTTACATATTTTCAAATTTTATAATATATTCACTCAATGAATAAATAAAATATTTTTTGATAAATAGTCTGTAACTAATAAGTATTAGTTCATGACAAGATAACAAAATATTACGGTTGACAAGTACCTAAGATCATACTTATTTAACCTTATGTATTAACCATTGAATATAATTTGTTTTAGTATTGCCCGTGCAACGTACGAGTGAAAATATAATTTTTCTTGAAAACATGGAAAATATTTTTCATAGGAGTGTACTTTTTTTGTTTTCTAGACAATTCACATTTTTTTCTCGAGAATTTCACTTTCAATCAAATGTTTCACAATTTATTTTCCATGAAATTCAATTACCAATAATTCAATTGATAAGAAAATATTTTCCTTTCAAGAGCATCTACAATGCCACGAGTGTGTGGACTTGGTCCTTGAGGAGAGAGACAAAGAATTCAGGTAGGTCTCACAATTTTATATATTTTTTAATTTTTTAAATTTCCGTTCTCCTTTAATTACTTTTCTCTATTTTACACAAGTTTTCCTCTTTTTTCCTTCCTGGTATTCCGTGTAAAGTCTTCATATGGATCTCCATCTTCACCTCTTCTACTGCTATTTTATTATTAATTTTTAATTTCAATCTAAGCACAGTGTCTCACTTTGGTTGTCGTTGCAATTAATTAACTAATTAATAACAATAAGATCAAACCAACTCATGAGGGACTGAGTTAAGTATGCATCAATGATAAGAACAATTTACACTTATCATGAGCTATTAAAACTAGACATTGACCATTTATTTTTGTCAACTTTCTACTTAATTTTTCTTTTCTTTTTTTTTTAAAGAATTGAACCCGATTTTAAAGCAAATGAAGAAAAAAGGACACACGATCAATTCTATTGGTTTTTGGAAATTATGGACCAAAGTTAAAAAAGAAACGAAGTAGAAGACATGTTGTGCAATTAATAGTTGAAAAAAAGAAAAAAACATAACATAAAATATGCTAAATGTGGCTGGAGAAGCCCAACTTCACTGATTATATGTATGAAAAGGGAGAGTCGTGAAGAGGAATAACTGGGAAAGACGACTGAGACATGCAAGAGTCGTGAGAGAGACAAACGTGGAGCTGAGGAGGACGTTGGAGGGCTATCGCGGGGAGAACGCGGAATTATTGTGAATTCATTGTCTCTTTGGTGATGAATTCCAATTTATATATTTGTTCTCTTTTTGAACTTGTTACGTGAGGATAGTAGATTGTGGTAGGGTTAACGATGAAGCCCCGTTTTTATGATTAATTTGAAGTACTTGTTTTCATATGTTCTAGTTTCTTTTAGTTGGGTTGATTGTTTATTATTCTCTTATTCCATTTTAACGCTTGATCACCATTAATTTGAGTTTTGTGGTTCAAGTTGCTTTCGAGAGATTATTCATAACTATAGCACATGGTAATGAATGACATATGGTCCTATAGTAGATAGAGGTGCTATTATACTCTATGAAATCGCTAAAGAATAATTACAGTGGATTTATGCTTACCATATGTTCAAAGGTTAATTAAAGATAATTAATCTCATATATAGATATAGATTAGCTGACCATCAAGAGAGGCTTCTGAATAATATTACATTATTGATTTTCGACCCTGAGTATCGAGAATTAATTATGAGAATGGTGGTAGATTTAGGAAAGGGCAACTCAACTCCCAGTCTATTATATAAGGCATGCCTTGCATGATACAAGGCTTATATACCCCCTATGGAAAGGCTCACATATGCTCTCATAACCGCTCCAAAAAAGCTCCGTTCTTATTTTCTTAAGAACACCATCGACCTCCTGACCAATGATCCTTTGAGACATGTGTTTCCCAGATCTATTAGGTCACTTGGTCAAGTGATCTGTAGAGCTCAGCCAATACAATATTAATTACAAGGCAAGGATACCTTATAGCCGAGGTCACACCCTTTGAGTTAGGCATCAGCAATCTAGAGCCTTTGACTTGGGAGCTGTATGTTGATGGATCTTTTACTAGTCATGCCTTCGGAGCTGGAATTGTCCTTGTTAGCCCCTTCAGGAACTACCACTACCAATAAATCAGATTTGATTTTAGTACAACCCACAACGAAGCTAAGTATGGAGCAACCTTGGCAGGAATCAATATGGCAAAATCCATGTGAATCAAAAGGTTGATCATCAAAAGTGATTTTCAGCTTGTTTTAAAACAAAAAATGGAGCCTATGAAGTACAGGGTAAAAAGCCCTCCCAATACCAAAATAGGCTAACAAAGGAGCTGAAGGGACTAGGTCTGAAAACAGCCATGCCAATGCTATAGCTAAACTCGCAACAAGCAAAAGGGTAGGAGAACTCAGCAGTATCTCAATTAAGGAGCTCACAGCCTTATCTATTGGCAACATGGAAAATGGAAATTGAGCAAGTAAGCAATTGAATAGATCCTATCTTCCAGTTCTTAAAGGAAGGAGTAGCCCCCAAGGTGTGGATGCCAAAAAGCTGAGGCTTTAAGCTGCTAGATTCTTGCTTATGGATGGAAGGTTGTATAAAAGAAGTATTGGTGGAGCAATACTAAGATGCCTCATTACAACTGAAGCACAAGCTATGTTAGAAGAAGTGCACTCCGGAGTCTGTGGCAGTCACTCAAGTAGGCAATCCCTTGCACACAAGATCTTAAGACATGGGTGCTTTTGGCCAAGAGTTATACTATCCACTTCACTAAAGCTTGCGAGAAATGTCAGAGATTCCCTCACCTCATCGAAAGTCCACCAGAAGAGTTGACCTCGGTGATAGGACCATGACCTATTGCTAAATGGGGTGTGGATCCTATTGGCCCGCTTCCCAAAAGAAAGGGCCAACAATTCGCTATTGTAGCAGATGACTATTTTACAAAAATATTAGTGGAAGCTCCAGTCATCATCACAGAGCAGAAAACAAGTAGCTCCATTTAGAAGTCAATTATCTGCAGATTTGGAGTCCCGAATGCTATAGTCACAGATAATGGGAAGCAATTTGACAACTCCAAGTTTAGAACATTTTGTGTGGAGTTGGGAATGAAGAACTTTTATTCCACCCCGCATCATCCACAAGCTAACAGACCGGTCGAAGCCATCAATAAAATTATCAAGCAGGCCTTGAAAATGCGGTTGGAAGCTTTGAAAGGAAATTAGGCAGCTAAGGAGACGCCTGCAATTCTGTGGTCCTATCGAATAACCTGTCAAACTTCAATAGGAAAAACTCTCTTCTCCCTTATATATGGAGCTGAACCTATAATCCCAGTTGAACTGGAGGCCCATACTCTTAGGGTGATATATTTCAACGAGACAACCAACAACAAGCTCCTTGCCAATGAGCTTGACCTTCTCGCTAAAATTAGAAATGCGGCATACAAGCAGAAATGTGCTAAGTTTTGCAATGCTAAGGTCAGAGTGCAAAAGTTTGAAGTAGGGGATTTGGTCATTCGCAGAGTCTTCCTCTCAATTAAAGAGCTAGACTCAGGGACCTTCGGACCAGCCTAGGAAGACCCATACAGAGTTAAGCGAATTCTATAAAATAGAGCCTACAAACTCGAAGACATGTAAGAGATCTAGTTGATGTAACCATGGAATGCAGAGCATTTGAAGAGTTACTATCAATATCTGGGTATCAACTCTAAATTTTTTGTATCATCCCAAGCTTTTGTATTATAACTATCAGGTCATGGTTGGCGAAATTAACAAGGCCACGTGAGCTCAAAATTTCCCGCCTTTAATTTTGGAACCTGACGGTTGGCAATATTTAAGTTCAAGTTATGAATACTTACTTTGATGAATATCTACTCTGTTACACTCTTGTATAAAGCTAATCTAAAATGATTGAGTAAAGGTTACGCGACCAAGGTTAGAACGCACATTAATTAGTGACCTAATACTTGCCTAAAAAGATTTGTTTTATTAACTTGAAACCACGACTAGAACAAGCTTTTAGTCAATGACCCCATACTCAGGTAAAAGTTATACAATAGAAGTTAGAACAAGTTCTCTAGCAAGAACCCTAATGCTTGCTCAAAAGGATTCGTTCGATTATTGTATAAACATGACTAGAATGGGCTTCTAGCCGACGTCCTTACACTTAAACAAATCTTTACTCAATTCTCTCTTGTTAGTGTCCTAACACTTAGATTAAATTCACATAAAGTTTTGTCTGAGTAGGCGCAAGCAGAATGAACTCTTAGATAAGCATTCATGACTAAACAGCAAAGTTGTTTAAACCCATACAAATAAAGAGTTAATAGTTAGAAGCTATTTTCATTTTATCCATAGGAATAGAAGAAAAAGTATGAAATACAAAGAGGGGAGAACATGGGCTTTAGGCTTGGTCTTCTGAAGGAGGATCAGGGGTCTGGGCTTCCTCGCCAACAAAAGTTGCAATCTCGACGTCTTCTTCCTCGTCTGAGCTTTCAAAGCCATAATTTTGCTTGATTTTGGCAATCTGCTCTTTGAGAAAGGTCAAGTCATATTCAAGCCTCGCCTTTTCAACCCAGTTGAGAATCTCTTTTGCTGTCTTATAATAGAGTACAGCGGTACTTTTCTTATACCCCTATGGGATTTTGCACTTGGTGACCACTTCTTTGTGCCCAGTCAGCTCATCAGAGGAGACAGGACTCTCTACCACCCTCAAAACCTGCTTATGGTTCAACCTTTCAGTCACCAACATATTCTACAGCCTCATCCTTGGAAATGGTTAGGTCTTGCTCCCTCTCTTTCAAGGCTAGTTCAACCTCCTCCTTAGCCCTGGCCACCAAGCTCCTCCGTGAGCTTATTTCTATCATTGATAACCTGATGCACGCGAGCCATCATATGCTAGTCGAGAACAGCCAAGCGAGCTCACATGGCAGCGCTTGTCTGAAGGAGCTTGGAAAGTGAGAAGGAAGTGGTGTAGTTCTCCCATTTCTTTGATCAACCCCTAGCCATGTGGCTTATGGTGTCGGTGAGATTTCTTGGTAGGCCCTTCAGCGTTGTCCCGCATGGCCTCTTGGCGAGATTGAAGCCGAGCAAAACTTATGCTTTTTTTACTCTAGTTTCTCCAATATAGCCCGATAAGTCTGGTGACTAGGGAGAAATAGATCCTCAACCAGCAGATCTAGAGGCTCCTTTTCCTGAGCAGATGCTCCTTTGTAGTCGAGAAAAGATGCTAGACTTGCAATGCCTCCAGTAGGCATATTAGGGTCGCGAGCGGCCTACTGGCTAAAGGCTCATGATCACAATGCCTCCAGTAGGCGTGACCTTCTTCCTTATAGCCTCCTCCCAGAGCCGTTTCTTTTGCTCTTTTTTTTTCAAGGCCTCTGCCATTTGTTTGGCAGTCCTTATTTCCTTAGCTCTCTTCTTTTGCTCCCAAGTTGCTCTTGTTTTCTTAGATTTACGGACTTCTCACTTTTGGCCCTTTAAGAGATGCTTTTTCCCTCAAAGATGAAGTACTAGGTCACAGAAGAACTACAAGATGATAATGCTTAAGGGATCAAAAATGAAGCCAAGACATACAGTTGTTGGGATAGCCAGAAATATGCTCAGTCTTTGGCATCGAAGCCCAGTCTTTATCTAGAAATCCTCATTAGTGAGGTCCACAACGTGACAATCTTTAGCATCTAACCCCACAAGTTTCTTAACCTACTCCTTAATGGTTGAAGATAACAACTAAGTTTGATCATCACCTGACACAAAAGGAAATGAAGTTAAGTATTAGCTCACTAGCTTAGGGTGATCACATATTTGAAAGCCACTTACTAGAAGTCAGGTAGCTCATTGCAATAGTGGTGTTGTCATGACCTGGAATTGGTAGGGTCCTGCATTTGCTTTCTATCCTAAACCAACTCTCTTTTCAATTAGAGATTGATTCAGAGACCCCCTTCACCAAATTACCCCAGAGGTGTTGAGTTCTAGCTTTAGGATGAGCAGCCACATAGTAAATACCTTTTCCCCCAGAGGGCGAGGACTTCAATAGATAGTAAGAGTCAAAGTCCTCAGGGCTGGAGTACGCCCTTGTCTTACTAAAGAGCAAGGACCTCGATTATGGTCCTTCACCCAGTCAGTGAGATTTGCAAAGGGGCAATCCTCTAGAACTCTAGTAGCTTGGTCACATGTCTTGAAAGTAGGACTTTAAATCCAACCTTGAACATCTTTATGCTTGTAGCCACACACCCTCTTGGGGGCTCTCTCCCTCATAAGGGACCTATAGGGCAACGTGATTTGGCATGTAATATTTTTATCGCAATGTGTGTAAATCAGCCTTCTTAACCACAGATAGGATAAGTTTTCACACCTACAGTAGGTCCTTCTCATAGACAACCACAACCAGAGGCCACCCGTTAGAGCTTGTGTCCGCTTTATCTCCCTCTTCCTTACTCTCCTTCTCCGTCTAGTCAACCTGGACCTCAACCTCCACCCTCTCTTCCTAGCTAGGCCATTCAACATTCACCTGAACCTCTTCTCTCTCCCTACCAGACTGAGAACCCTCTTTACTCTCCATCTCAACACCAGAGATTGCTAAAATAGACTAAAATTTCTAGAAATCCCAAGAATCTCTGAGATTAGAAGAAGTGGTTACCATTGGGAAAGACCCCATAAAGTCTTGAAGGACCACTAGAAGCTATGAAACCCTTTGGAATTTGTGAATTGAGTGTTAAAAGGGAAGTAAATGGGAAACAAGAGTGAGGCGAAGGGTACAAATAAGGCCCACGGAGAGAGAAAAAAAGGAAGCATGCCACCTTGATAAACAAAGAGGCACCTATCAATTTAATGATCCCTACTTGTAGCTCCCTAGAACAAGCCATTCCATCGAGCGGTTGACACGTGGCAAGCTAGGCTAGAGCAAAAGTTTTGAAATTCAAAGATTTTAATTTTAGGTTATAAAAGCGAGAAATGAGCAGCGAGTAGACCTATAAGGCCGCTAATCCTTAAGCCCAAGAACAGCGAATCTGAGGGGGCATTTTGTGGTTGCTAGATGGCCAGGTCAATGGTCAACTAGACCTTACAACAGGTCTCACGCCTCCTAATATGGGCAATGAACAAAAGACCTAAAGGCCTAAATGTCTAAGGAGCAGAAGCGGTGGTTATCTACGATCTATACAGGGTTTAGTCAACTATAGCCGAAAAGTTTAGGCTTAATCTTAGTTAATTTGACCCACATGCCACTCATGTGAGCTCAGCATTAATTGCATATAATCATTACGTTCATGGAAATATGTGCTATAAATAGAGGCACCACTGAGAAGGGGTTCCCTCTCGAATATTCATTCTTCTTGTCTTTAGCACATTTACTATCACCCATTTAATAAAAACATTCTTCAACTTTCATATTTACTGCCTAAATCTATTCAAATACAAGTTTTATAAGTAAACAAATCTTATTTGCTAAGTCAAAGTCGAAGTCGAAATTTGACATCAACAATATTCTGCTTTAGAATAGTAGGATCAGAGGTGAAAATAACTTGTCATGCTTTAAAATTTGATAGAGATCGCGGAAATTCATTAGAATAAACTACTGTAGATTTTGGTGTGAGACCTTCTGCAATTCTAGTCTCAACACCTAGACGGACAGAATACAAGTTTATTTATGGTTTAAATATTTGTGAATGTAAGTGAAGCTTTGATTGTGTGAGAACAACAACATTGAGAAGTATCTAACTTTTTCAAGAACTTTTCATGAAAAGTTTATGTTTTTATGATATTTGATTTTCTTGAATGAAGAAAGATTATGTTACATATGTGAAATTACCTCACTATGATTATGGTGAAAGCTAGCTATGTCTTGGGATTAAGTTACATATACTCCTTGACACTGGGAGTACTATGTACGGTGCCACTATGATTTAGATGAATAATTATCACTTATGATGTAGGTTAATCCAATCAAATTATCCGCCATGATAATGCTACGAGTTATATGTTATATGATGAGCTCATGAGGTAATTTCCATTTTATATAGGGGCTCAAAAATTTATGAAATGTTTTATCCAAAGACTTGTTTTAAAATTTGCTACTCACTAAATACTTGTCTTAACCCTTTCTTATCTCTATAATAGATGTTGCGGAGGAGAATCTATGAAGTTAAGCAAAGAACTTGGGTCGTCTCACTGGAAGATGGTCATTTCATGTGCATTCACAAGATGGATTGGTGGGGGTATATGAAGGCTGCCCAGGCTTCAATCATTATATTACTGCTTCTGCAAAGATCAAACATTTTGATGATGTCCTAGACCTCATGTACCCGGAGGAGTATAACACTAATAAGTGGAGCTGCTAAATAAATTTTTTATATCTATGTAAGTAAGTTGATATGTGAACTAAGGGATAGTAGTAATATAAATATGGATGGTAGTATATTTATGGACGGAACTATATATTATTATGAAGAAATATCGTACTAGTTGATGATGGAAAGGTGGAAGTTCAATTGTGTTTGTGACCCTTTTCCGTATTACTACCATGTAACAATTATGTTGGTTATCTATTTAATATAAAGTTATATGATGTTTATGATTTTTTAAGATGAAAAATGGATGAAAGAATCGTAAAGAGGAACATGAACCAAGAGCAAAACATAGTTAAAATCTGAAAGAGGTGTTGAGACCTTGAAGCTTCTATGGTTGACACACCACATCTTATGTATTCTATTTTTAGGTGGGGAACTTGTTCATAGCAAATTGAAGCGTCTAGATCATGTGTGTAATATTTCATGAATTTGGTCTTGACCCTTCAGTTAATAAGACCTTGACACTTCATAATTTAATCCTATCTTGCATTAATATATGACTTAAACGACTTAACTCCAACGGTAGAAAAAAGGATGAATGAATTTGTTCTTGTAATTGATGTCATTGAAAGTTAAGCCACTCAATAATGAGCATGTCTTAGTGATCTACTTTTTAGTTTAATTTCTTTATTTCCAAAGTCAAATAAGTCATCAAGATTCGTAATAGTGAAAATCATTAATCACGAATGACACTTAAGGAAAGTAAAGGAACAAGACTAATAACTTTAAGAAATTTTAAAATGATATCCTAACATCGTGAGACCTGCTAGAGTGAATGTTGATACTTAAATGGTCAGGAAAAAAATCAGCTAAAATTTATAAATAAAACTACAATAAACCTGAAGAGAAAAATAGTGACAAGTGAGTTGGTACCAAAGCCTTAGATCTTTCTTTGTGAGTGCACATATATAGCGGCCTCAGGATACTCCAAGACAAGTAAGTAGTTTATATTGTAGTTGGCTTAGTATTTAAGTAGTTTACCTAAATTATGACTTTTAACTATTTAGAACATTGAGTTAGGACTATTTTGAAATTTGAATAGCTTTGTTTATGTCTAAAACAGGAAGGAATTTTGATCCAAGGGACCCTAGCCTTATTCATCCTTAGTTAAGCAAAATCTATATATACGTAAAGGCAAAACAGTTTCTTTTTACTTTTTTCCCGCCTACGTCACTTGCTTATTTTGTCATTGTCATCTGGACCCTTCAATTCATCTTGGAATATGGGCCGTTGATTGTGTTTCATTTTTCCTTGGTTAGTCTGTTCACTCCCTACTCTCTCAAAGCTTCATTAGACTACATTATCCGTCCCCTATCTCGCTCTTTCTCTCTCTCTCTCTCTCTCTCTCACTGCCTTATCCACTACTGATAGGACTCTACTACATATTTGCCACCTATCCTATTTCTCAGAAATCAATCAAGGTCGACGTTTCTCTTTCACTTTATTAGGACTCTACTCGGTTTGTTTGAGTTTAAGTTTGTCTCTGCAATCTTGTTGGTTATCCGTATATTTCGAGTTCAAGATTACAATAATGGGAGAAGAATTGGCAGCAACAGTCATAGACCCTTCACTTTTCATCTATCTGAATCATTATAGATTGTTTTCAACTATATCTCTGGGTTTTGTTTCATTTATCTGCATAATTTGTAGATCTTTTCGAAGTTGTGTTTCACTTGATTTGTGTATTTGATTATAGCTTAGATTTTTAGTTAATTACCATCCCGAGAAGTCATATACGTAGCCCTAATTTTCTTTTTATTTCTGTTAAGTGATTAGCCCTAATTATTCTCTATTTTGGTTGTACGGTTAACCTTTGACGCGAGACACAACATATGGACTCTCACATAATTAGCCTCCCTGAGTAAGGTAAGTTTAATTTCCCTCAAATGATTAGCCCTAAATGAGGTAACTTTAGTTTATTTTTTGTTAGAAATCGATATTTATTAATCCCTAATCATAGGATATCATTTTAACTATATTATTATACTTTTAATATACGTTATTATTGGGATTTCTTTCAATTTCCTTCTCATGTGGCACCTTTTTTTTTTTGGGAATATTCGCTGGATCCCTAATTGAGATGGAAAATGAAGAGCCCAATTATTTAGGGTTATCTACCATACACTATTTAAGGCTGTTATACATTACGTCAATAGATATCATATATATCATTGAAATGCATCTCTTCATTGCAATTATCCTATATTGTTCTTACAATTACTTCGCATTCAAATATTTAACATTTGCTTCCATGGCTCCTGTGATGGTCAATCTTTCTGATGTTACAACAAAACTGCGCAACAATGCTGCTTTTTTGGTGAGGGTATCGCAGAAGTGGTTGGTTCCTTTTCATAATAGGAAACAAGGCATAAGACGAATGGTGTTGGTGCTGATGGATCATCAGATATTTGGTTAATGTGTTTTACATTCATTTTATGCAGTCCATTTGTTTTGATTTGACAACTCTATTAATAATTATAGAATTAGATTTTTTGATCATGTTTTGTGAATGCTACCTTGGTTGTTAAATTTGTTTTTATCTATGTTCAATGTTGTTACATAGAATTTATTTTTCTCTGAGATTGCATTTATATATGTATATATTTGCAATTTGACCATATTAAGTTACTGACTTTTAATTGCACTGCTTCTATGGATATGAATTAACATGGTAATCTGTTCACTTAATTTGGCTACATTCATCTCTTTTGTAGACATACATCTGTTTTCTTTTTCTTTTTGTTTTTTTTAAACAATGTGCAATTTATACTATTTCCACCTGATGCATTGTGAGTTGTAGTATTGGGAGTCCTTGAGCACTAAGCTACCTTTTCCTGCGATGTTTTCTTAATCCCCCCTAAATATTGGCCTGGTACAGCTGTACCATATTCAAATTGTTTTTTTTAAAAAAATATGGATTTCAACTAGTCATTTGTATTGATATTATTTGAAAATCGTTCATGTTTTTGTATTTCTTTTAATTTGGAATTTCACTATTGTTCGTGTAGTATACATAATACTCTACTAAAAAACATACTGGAAAAAACATACTGGCATGTAGAATTTTTCATTCTACATTTAATGATGATGAGGCCTCATGTAAGATATGAAATATTTGTGTAGACTATAAGCGTGACATGTTATATATAGATTGACTCATCGTTTTGGTTTGAAAATATTGAGATTCCCGTTGTCATAATTATTTCTTCTTTTGTTGTCAAAGGTGTTCTCTTAAGTATCTGATTTTTAATAGCAGTGCTGCTATTGATATGAATTAACATGGCAATATGTCCAGATATTTTTGGCGGCATTCATCTCTTTTGCAGACATGCATTTGTTTTCTTTTTAAGCATTGTGCAATCTATACCTTTTACACATGATGCATTGTGAGTTTCAGTTTTGGGGTTTCTTTAGGACTAATCCACCATTTTGTATCTTGTGTTTAATTATAGGGTACAAGAATTCAGGCTACACTCAGTCATCAATACATACATGAGTTTGAAGACCTGTTAGAAGAGGGAGCTTTGTATGCTACGATGCATTTCAGCGTCAAGGTCAACGTAGGCCAGTGGAAACCAACATCGCACCCATGTAGACTCTTTTTCAATGATTCTACAAAGATCAAGGCTCAACAGAATGACAAACACCCAATGTTTCCCCGTACGGTTTACAAGTTCAACTCATTTATGGATGTGCTTACCTCACCAGACACTGATGGTCCTGACCTAATTGGTAATATTTGGCTTCATACATATCTTTTTAGAAAGCTATTTTAGAAATTCAATTACTGTATTTATTGCTTGAGAAGTGTAATTTTCTAAATTTAACATTTACTGAATTGTGCATTGTTTAACCATTTAGATATCATTGGGGCGTATAATCCATAGGAAAAAGTTAAAAAACCAGCTTTGGCGGATAGGCCTTCTACTTGGAACAGTTTCAACATTCGAGACATAGAGTGAGACTTTTTCCATTTTTGTTGTGTTATTTAAAAAATCTTTTGTTCTTACTACACTTATTCTGATATATGTTGTAATAAAAGGCTCCACTGTACTCTATGGGATGCGTACGTTGACCAATTCGTTGCCTATTTGTCTACCCCCAGACAGGGTCCAGTTATTGTAGTGCTCCAACTTTGCTGTGTAAACAAGGGATGTGGTCTGTTACATCATTTATATTTTCTGTGTTGTTTGCTAATGATTTATGTAATCTGTATTACAATGTAGCCTCTTTCTTTGTTGTTGTGCTTAGGCGATTCAAAGTGGGTTGCTACATCCTTCCACGTGACCAATTTGTTGCTGGACGAACAC
Organism: Nyctanthes arbor-tristis; assembly: GCA_963692815.1. NCBI lineage: Eukaryota > Viridiplantae > Streptophyta > Magnoliopsida > Lamiales > Oleaceae > Nyctanthes > Nyctanthes arbor-tristis. The sequence continues at coordinate 79,299 of CAVNYN010221818.1, forward strand.
ATTTTGGAAGTAGAGGAATTTCACATCAGGTGTTTTGTTTAACTCTATGAAACTTTGACTGACATTATTTATCTACATTTTACGTTATTAATATGTTTTATACGAATGCCAGGTTTTTAAACATAAGGGTGTCTGCATCTCAATCCTCTGGCCAGGTGTCTTCTTCAGGTTTATTGATCGACGATGGGATGGAGATTGGCTTCGCAAGACCTATTTCCAAGCTGTCCTCCTGCAAGGAGGTACAAGAGTTTCAGAAAGTTCTTTTACATGTTTCAAAAAATGACCTCAGTTTGTATTTGGTCTCTTAACTATTTGGTTTTTGCAATAGGTTCGTGGATGTTGGTTCTATGGCCAGGTCAGCTCGATTTTTAATTACTCGTATGCAAATTAAGGTTTTGAAATCCTAATTTATCGAATCTGAAAATTTTTTGCCATCGATAAATCAGACCGCAGACTGCGAATAAGAGATTAAAAGTCAGGTGAAAGGGATTGATCGATGTGTTGTAAACAGGTCGCAAGGGATCGTAGAGACGACATGCAAGGAATCATTCACCAAGGCGACGACTCAGACAGCAATCATTCACACTTGAGTTTTCAAAAGTGAGCAATTGGTCCCGGAGTTTTAAAAGTGGCTAATGCAAATACATGATTTCTCTAATTATCCCTTCAAAGAACTTAAGGTTGTTTACGTATTGACTGATAACTCTTGTTTTGTTTAAGGTTGAATTTAGCCAGAAAAAAAAAAATCTGGGTCTAAAAGCAACTCTAAGGGATATTGACTGATAACTCTTGTTTTGTTTAAGGTTGAATTTAGCCAGAAAAAAAAATCTGGGTCTAAAAGCAACTCTAAGGAATATTGGTGATTTTTTGTGTCTTCTATAATTTTATTCTTGTGTCATTGAACAATAGTGTCGGCTCAGAGAGAGAGCTTATGTTTTGAGAAAGGAAAATAGTTTAGAAATCAACCAACGTGTGAAAGAAATTGCACTTCATTTAACATAAATACATAATTGCTGATAGAGTTTTACAATTAGATCTCTGTGACAGTATTCCCTTATTTGAAAGACATTTTGAACCAATTATACATATTAAGATTTATGTTTCCTTTGAACAGATCGCAAGAAAGATGGCGGTCATGTTTCGATGCCCCATGATGCTAAAAGAGGTGCAAAGGTTCTTGCCAACTAGCAGACTTCGAAATTAGCTCGATCCCATGCCCGCAAGAGTTGCAACAACTAATTTCTAAAGCCATTATTTCTAGGTAGGATCTATGTTAGAAATAATCTTCTCACATTTATATTGATTATTCATTCTACAAACGATTTTTACCAAAACAACAAACTTTTTGCTTAAACATTACCTTATAAAAAATAATATCAGACCATTGGAAGGAATGGGTACATTTTTTTTTTTTTTTATTTTAAAGAATGTAAGGGATGGGTAGTTGGAGCTTATTAATGGAAGTATAATACTTACCTGTGATCATTTGTCTCCTATGTCTTCTATTTGTAAGTGGCTTATTTGAATTACCTTGGATTTTTACACTATGTATGAAATGAAACTGTAAATCAAACACGAGGTGAGAATTTCGATTTGCTAGCCTTGATGTGCAAATACAATGAAGAAGTCGGGGGCTAGAAATACGGGTAAACAGAATTGTTTGCATTGCGTAGAGACAACAAGTGATGTTAAAACGTGAAATTGACAGCACGTGAGTGTGTGTCTATATATATATATATATGCGCCAATCTCATGAACTTTTCCCACTTAATTTCTTATTCATTAGCTTTTATTTGGTTATTCAATATAGCTGCTTATAATGGGTAAGCAAAAAATTAAGTAAACTAAAAATTCTCATGACAAGACAATAAATTCGTTACGACGACTATTTAATAATTTGTTACGTCATGAAATTTCCAGGTCGTCACACTTTGGCTTGAAGAAACTAAACGAATCTTCTCAATCTGGCTGACTAATGTACCAACTGAAATTGTTGTTCTTCAATTACAAGTGATTAAATTATTTGTATATTTATGATTCAGCTCATTTATTGCACTTTTTATGCAGATGGTGCTTCACTTGAAACCACGCCTAATCAAATGGTGCTTCACTCCCATATAGCTACGATATTTTTATAGATTCTTACAATCGCAGTAGGGACATACTATCAGTTCTTCCCCTTTTTTCTATTATCCTCGGCAAATTTTATAAATTCTTCAAACCCTTCCAAATATTCTAGTGTGATACATCTCCCATTCATCTAACTCCGATTCATATATATCTCAAGACCTATGTCAAGATCTTGAAAGCGGGTAATTTTTTTTTTTTTTACTTATCGAATACATTAATACGTTATTTGACTTCGTTAATTTATTTGACCAAAATACTTGGTAATTACATATTCATTCTCATCACACACTTAATCAAATTACTTTTCATTATTTCATTATTATAAAATTTATTTGTTCATCAATGTTTTTGCGCCACAAATTTAATCACAGAGTAGTTACATTATTTAATTTTAATTTTAATTTTTTAATTTGTCCACCAAAACTTCTCGGCACATTTACAATATCAGATTTTAATCAAAGAACTATTACATTAGTATTTGCCCTCCTCAAAGTATTACGGGTCACGACACAATCTTTCTATGCTACTCTATTGACATCATAAATTTAATCAAATAATTTTTAAATTATTTTTAAATTTCAACACTTACTAATTACTTATGTATTCCCATCACCATTTTAATTAGAAGAAATAAGATTAAATTATGTTTAAAATACTACTAAACTATGTATAGACGTATACTCATCTTTAACAAATTTAACAAAAACCCTAAAAATCATAATTTCTAAATCCAAAATAATTATTTCTTCACATAATAAAACCAATTTTCTCATTACAATGTATACATATATATTTAACAAAAAATCCAAAAATCCATGGATATCTTATGAATAAAAGAAAGGAAATCCAAATAGCGGTTACTCACCTCAAAGGTTTGCCAAAGATTGTTTCAATAATTCTTAATGTAGAAAAATGCCTTCAAAACCTCGATATTCTCCAATCAAGGCTAGTTTTCTATGTTATAATCTTTCTATATATGGTTAGGAGCCTTTTCCAAGTGTAAGAGGTGGTGTTTTGGTGGGTTTTAAGGGCTAGTTTTCTCACTACCATAATTAGGGACGAATTTTGCTAGTCTTTTAGGATAGAGATGGGAGGATGGGTATTAGGAAACTATGATGGCCCCTTAGCCCTTTTATAATAGTTGAAATTTAGTTGTTTCTAATAAAGATTTGAGTTCCGCCAATCACGTCGCAACAAGTGGCACAATGTGGCACAGTACATTTGGCGACAAATTACTTGAGCAGTCATTATACTTTGCGTCGCCTTATAAAGGGTAATTTACAGCTAGCGTCTCCAACCTTTCAGGTTTGTTGAGATTACATCCTCAACCTTTAATTTTCATTGTGGAGGTCCCTAACCTTTCAATAGTGTTACGCCTAAGGTCCTTCTAACATTTTCCATCCATTTCTATCATTAAGGTCAGGGTTATTATCATAAAATAACTAAAAATTGAATATTTTAATGTTTTAAAATTTAAAAAAAAAAAACAGAGAGGGGGGAGTCCCCTTGTGCTTGCTGCCATTTCCGGCAGCACAAGGGGGAGACTCCACCCCTTTTTTTGCTGCCAGAAATTGCGGCCCAGACGGCTGCTATTTCCTGCCAAAAGTGGAGATTCTCCCCCCCCCCTTTTGGAAGGAAATGGCAGCCATCTGGGCAGCCATTTTCGGCCAAAAAAGGGGAGAGAATCCCCCCTTTTGGATGCCAGAACTGTCAGCCAAAAAGGGGGACTCTCCCCCCATTTTGGCTGCCATTTTTGGCCGGAAATGGGAGCCATCTTGGCTGCCATTTTCGGCCAAAAAAGGGGGTTTTGGCAGCCAAAAATGGGGACTCTTCCCCCATTTTCGCTGCTATATCTTGGCCGGGTCTGCCATTTCCGGCTGAAAAGGAGGGAGGCTCCCTCCTTTTTTGGCCTGAAATGGCAGCCAAAAAAGGGGGGAGAGTCCCCCATTTTGGCTGCTAGAAAAATGGGGGACTCTCCCCCCCCCCATGGCCGGAAATGGTAGCCAAGATGGCTACCATTTCCTGCCAAAACAGAGGGGAGGCTCGCCCCTTTTTTGGCCTGAAATGGCAGCAAAAAATGGGGGGAGAATCCCCCCTTTTTGGCTGCCATTTCTGGCAGCCAAAAGGGGGGACTCTCCCCCCTTTTTGGCCGAAAATGGCGGCCCAGGATCCCTCCCTTTTTGGCCGGAAATTGCAGCCATCTGGGCCGCTATTTCCGGCCAAAAAAGGGGGGAGTCTCCCCTCATGCTGCCAGAAATGGCAGCAAAGTGCTGCCATTTCAGGCAGCACAAGGGGGTCTCTCCCCCACTTTTTTTCTTTTTTTCTTTTTTTTTGAATTTTAAAACATTAAAATATTCAATTTTTAATTATTTTATGATAATACCCCTTATCTTAACAGTGGAAATGGGTGAAAAACGTTGGAGGGACCTTAGGTGTAATACTATTGAAAGGTTGGGGGCCTCCATAACAAAAATTAAAGGATGGGGACGTAATCTCAATAAACCTAAAAGGTTGGGGATACTAGCTGTAAATTACCCCCTTATAAATCAGTCACTTTACTTTGATTTATTTATTCAAAGTCCTTTTGCTTAAGTTATAATAAGTCTAACCCTCAAAATTTTTAACTTGTCAAAATGACCAAATTGTTCATGCAATATATTTGAAGTTTATTGATCCTGAATGAAAACTTTGGAGATGTTACAGTAGTGCTGCTCCTCGACTTTAATCAACAATAGTTTTCATGTTTAGCCATTTATAACTCTTCAACATCTTTAATACATAGAAATATATGCTGCTTTAGGCAGTATCAACTCTTTAGAAATTTTATATTGAGGGTCAATATCATATATATCACAGACATTAATTACACAAAGAATATACCTCGTCAAAACCTTACAAGGAAAAAACACAGAGGGAAAAAATCCAAGTGAAAGAAAAAGAGTACTTTTTTCTTTAGATACATCATTGATGTTACCTCGTTAAATTAAACCTTGTTAGGAAAACTCATTGGGACAAAAACTTAGTCAAGGAAAAAATAGTATAATGCGTATCTCCCTCATATTAATTGGCAATGTATAAATAACTTTTAGTTCTTTATACTTCATTTAAGAATATCAAACACTTTTGGGATTTTACGACATTAATGATATATTTTCATATATTAGAAATTTCAAGTTTCAATATTATCAACCACATGTTTAGTGCTCTTTTAGTATAGCTATCGATTGTTATGTTATTGATTATCATCGCTGTTTATTGAGCTCATAAACATACGAAGTCGACTATATATTATTTTTCGTCGATTCCATCTAATTTGATGAAATTGGATTGTCTTTCTATGTTGGCCAATATTCAATGTCAATAAATTTGATGAAATTAGATTCATTATCATCGCTGTTTATTGAGCTCATAAACATACGAAGTCAACTATATATTATTTTTCGTCGATTCTATCTAATTTCAGTATAGACATAACTTATCGAAATCTCTTTATTCCAATAATTTCTGGCAGCTGAGCCTTTTCATATGCGTTTTAATTAGTTATATCTATACTCTTCATACACTTTTTAATTAGTTATATCTGTATACTCTTCTAGAGTATATGCCTCAAAAGAATCAACACAATTATCTGCTCTATATTCTGTTTTGTAGACATTTATTTTGGAATCGATCACATCATCCTTCAGGCATACCATTAATATCTCAAATCTCAAATCCTCTTAATAGGATTTTATATCAATCCAAGTTGGAGCATTTAGCTTGAAACATCTATTGGTAACTATACAGTCAGTAATCTGAAATGCGTACTATCTTGCAAACTTCAAGTTTGGATTATACACATGAGGATTACAATTATGCATTTCAAATATTTGTTACCAACTATCAATTCTTCACACTAATGCCTGGAAGACTGTTCAATTTAAGAAACAGTCAGACAAACATAATACAATATATATCATGGATTAAACATACTAGTGGGGATTCAAATCCATCGTGTATTCTCAGCATTACAATAATATCTATCTTAGTATGCGTAGTAGAGCTACTATACATATCACACTTGTCAACGTTAGATGAAGGCTTTTGACTATAAGCCAAATATATGGGTGTCATATGTTTTATTGGCATGTTATATAAGAATATTGCTGCAAGTTAAAGTTCAATATCACTTAAACACAAATGACTGTTCTCAATTAATGGTGTAGAAATAACTTGAGGCATATAATATTATTATTTCCCTAACAATAGGCAATTAATATGTCAACCAATATATGAATAATTAATGACCTTTGGGACAAAATTCGCTAGAAAGATACATGTCTTTATTTCAATATTTGAAACTTTTGCTGATAATCAATCAATTAAGTAGCTCTTCTTGCAAACTTGTAGCTATAACTAATTATTCATAAATAACTCGTTATTATGTTCAGTCTCTATCAAGCAGGATATGAGTTTTGAGTACTTATTGAAATTGTGATCCAGATATTGCTACTATAGGAACATACTAGTATATTAATGCACAGGATTGGAAAATCTATTTTTTTCTAAAATAACTTATTTACCAATTCTATATCACAAATGTTCATCACATAACTTGGTGAATCTATCTATTAAATCATCATCAACATAGTCAATACACTTATAAAGGAAATTTTAGTAAAATTAATGATACAATAAAATGAACTTCACATTTTAATGCAAAATGTACAACAAAATTACCCTAAATTGAGGAGGAGAAGGGGGGACTTCTTTCAAAACTATATTGCTTGTGAACTCTCTCATAGATGTTGTCACCACATATATCACTCACTATCTTTAATCCTTGTCACCCCATTGCCTATGACTAAATGCCAGTTTCTTTAAGAGAAGTCCAATACTAATGAGCTATTGAGTATTGACCTTGACTGTTTTTGTCTTATGACAAACCTATTTGTTTCATCCGAGTTCTTTGAATAATTTAATTTATCAAGTTATAGAATGTTCATATTTATTTATCTATTACATATTAGATGCAAAATACATGCAAGTAGCAAAGGCAAAACCCACCCTACACCCTAAATTGATCTAACCACCCTATACCTTAAAATTGATCTAACACTATATATTTGGCACCATATGGTGTGATACGATCGGACACGTCACATGGTTGTGATTTAGTTTTCCATATGGTGTGCCTCAATGAATGTCATCTAGGCATGTTGTACATATGATGCTAGATCGGGACTACCCAAACACTTCCCAAAAAAAAAAGAATATTATAAATATGGCCATTTTTGGTATTTAGGAATGAACATGTGTAGTATAGAGTAGTTAAATTCAATGTTTTAAAATGCATAACGTGTAGAAAAGCGTCGAAATTGAACATTGCGTCTATGTGCGCCTAAACACACTAATGCGTAGTGAAGTATAAGGCATGACGAAATGTGAAGCGCAAGTTCCGAGCATAGGCGCCGCCTAAGCATTGTCTAAGTTAACTTTTTAGAACGCTGGTGTAATTAACACATAATTTATTTTTTCTTTTTGGATCAATAACCCATATATAATTTTTTTCAAAGGAATAACCCATAAAAAATGGGCACCTACATAACTAGATAATCATTAAAAAGGGAAAAAAAAAGAAAAATGGAAATGACCCAAACATATAATGGAGATCAAACTTGAATTTGTCTACGACTATGTATATTGTCTAACCCTAATCTCTTTTTCGTTGTTCACACCCGCATTCTACTCTAAAATTTTTAAACCATCTAATAATTCATTCATCTCGGCATTATTATTGCCAGAAATTACTACATCACATTCACAAGATCCATTCAAAAACAGAAAAATTCACACAATTTTCAATGATTTTTTTCGTCAAAAGTTTTAGTTTGGGTGAATTTACTACAATGGCCATTAAACTTTTTAGATATGGCAAGACACCCACAAGAAATATCCAACGACACATGTTGTGGGTTTCGTGGCATCAAAATTCATCCAAAGCATACTAAAAATTCGTACTTTGTCAGTTTATTGATCCGTGTAAATATGGATCTAAAACCTCCAATGATTTTCAAGTAAGTAAATCATGAACTCTGGCCTATAGTATATCAAAAATTTTGTCTGCTCTTAATTACTTTACTGACAAAAATAAAAAGATGCTGAGATTTGTAAATAGGGAAATTGAGCTAACAAATTACTTTCTTCTATTTTTCTTTATTAGAACTCCTATAGTGTGAAAATGAAAATAAAGTAAATATTGTCAGTATATATAACTATAGAAAAAACTTGAGCAAGTTCATTTCATTAGAAGTTCTTTTATGCTTTTTCTAATTTCTAGTCATTTTATTTTTTCTTTTGAGGAAATTCTAATCACTGTGCTTAAGCAATCACACATATAGTCTTAGGCAACACACGGGTATATCTCACGTACAAATCATAAATGCTTATATCAAAAGCTGAATTTTGGTTCAAGTGAAGTTTTGTGTATGATATATTATCATGATAGGATCATTAAATGATTTGGCACACATAATGTTCATTGGCATACATAATTTGCATTGAATTTTCAGTTCAATCGACAAACCGGTTTACATTCAAATGCAAAAAAGCCAATAATATCCCCCAAAAAAAGATAAAAAAGAGGTCCATTTACATTTCTAGTCTTCTACTTGTTTTCACCAAAACTTGTACAAATGCATTTGTGCCAACATATGACATATAAACATATTCTTAGTAAAAAATAATGGTGAAATTGACTTTCGGAGTCATGGAATAAATAAATTACATGAGACAAAAAAAGAAAAAGACACCATTACAGTAATAAACGTTTAATTAATTTAACTATTTAAATTTTGTACTCTTGCAAAAAAATTTAGTACAACTTGCTTATAAATTGAATGCTCAAGAACAATTCAAATGCAATTGCATTGGCCTAATTCAACCATTAGCCCTCAACCAGTAAATTTTTTACTATGCGTAATTATAGATGTGTTGATCATGCCATCTCCTGCCAATTGAGTTAAAAAGTACCTTGATTTAAATATTGGAGTCACTTTACAATCCCAAGAATTGGTAAATTATCGCAAAAGAAAAAAAAATATTATCTTCTTCTCAATTTGAGGACAATAGGGTTGTCGTTCTCTATATTTAGCATAATTCCCTACCTAATATTAGATTCTACACAAAGAAAACATATTTAACTTGCCATGATACATTTCTACTTTTGTTTAATACATTTGTCGAAATATTTTAAAGTGGGGAAAATTTTAATTATTTTAAACATGTAATTTAGTAAATATCTAGCAACAATTACTCCTGTGCATCTACTTAGAAGACAACAACCATATACTATAGTTGGTCAACGATCTTATTGCACGCCTTATTTCTTGAATTTTTTTAAAGTGCATTCTTTATAAGTTGATGCAAAACTATATTTTTCCCTTTTTAAGCCGTTGTTTGACTGTTTTGATTAAAAAAATATATAAATATATATATAGAGTAGCATGACTAACATTACTGTCTATTATTTTTTCACATATATATTGGTTATACCAAAAAAGGAGCCTACATAACAGTTTGTGCAAGAAAAAAAAAAGAATACTTTGGAGAAGAATATATCGTATGCCAAACAAATCTTCGTACAACATTTGTTGCTCAAAGATAAAACAACAGTGTTGTAAGCTTGTCCCAAAACATCAAACTCAGAACTTCAACAGGTATTTAAAAAAAGAAAAATGCGTCAATGACACATAAAAAAAATGGAAAATAAATAAGAATGTAACAAGATGACAAAAGGTAGATTTTTCATAGTAGAAGACGCAATAGTTAAGAGTTTGCCTTGGTGAATCGTTTGTAAGAAAAATCATTTATATAGCCAAATGAAATTGGGAAGTGTAAACATTAACACAGAAATTGGGTTTCCATATTACCAAGAAATCTTTTTTGACTGTGGAATATACATGTTTTAACATAATCAAGACGTCTTCATGGAAAATTATCAACTGCAATTAATTTATTCTAGATTCCAAAGTTAAACCGCTCGTTTCTACAAAAAGGGAAAAAACGAAGAGAAAACAATTGAAAAGTCATTTCAAAAATGAAAAAAATAGTAAATTCCAAATTAACATTAATTGCACACGTATTATAGATTCCAAAGCATTACTAATGTTGAATCCGACTTTCCATTAATACGGATTCTAATCTATGGAAACTCGGTTCTCATATTTCTATGCAAGCCAACGCATTCCAAGTATTCATTAATAATTTTGATTCAAATATGGCAAATTATAATTTGCATTAAAATTAAAAAAAAAAATGTCACTACATTTAAAACGACACCTAGGCCTCTAACCATCTTTCCATTGGCGCACACAAATTACCACTACGTATAGTGAACTCCAATGTAGCTGCCTCATTCAAAAATTTTTGGCAATTTCCCAAAAAAATAAATAAATAAAATATTTAATAATAAATTCTAGAATTAGCAACTAAAATTTTCCCGCCCAAATGAAAATGGAAACTATTCCACTTTATATAATATATAGATATGAGGCGTAAAAGATGTAGAGTGTCTTTTTCAGCGTATTTTAATTCTTTATTTTTCTGGACAATGTTTCAATTTAAAACTTATTCTGAAGAGCTCGGAATTGTACTCACGCGTGGTCTATAAATCCTACAACTGCAGATGCATCCATTCATAATGTGTGACAGCCTCAATCCCACATCGTTTGGGTAGAGAAAATGAGACTAGTTCTTAAGTTAAGAGATTCACTCCATCTGGCATGAGGCCTATTGGGTAAGAACCCAAGAGCAAAACATACAGGCTAAGCCCAAAGTAGACAATATCATGTCAAAGTAGAGCAGGTCATTATAGATGGTATCAGAGCAGAGCCCAACTAGAAGTGTGGCCAACGAGGGCGTTGGGCCCCCATAGGTGGGGTGATTTTGACAACATTAATCCCACATCGCTTGGATAGAGAAAATGAGATCAGTTTTTAAGTTAAGAGATCTACCCCATCTGGCTTGAGGCCTTTTGGATAAGAACCCAAGAGCAAAACTATGCGGGCTAGGCCTAAAGTGGAGCAGGTCGTTATAGAGATTGTGACAGCCTCAATCCCACATCACTTGAGTAAAGAAAGAGAGACCAGTTCTTAAGCTAAGAGGCCCTCTCCATTTGACGTGAGGCCTTTTGGGTGAGAGCCCATGAGAAAAACCGCTAGGGTTAGGCCCAAAGCGGACAACATCAAGTCAAAGTGGAGCGGGTCATTACAGATAGTATCAGAAAAGAGCCTAACCAGAAGTGTGGCCAACAAGTATGTTGAGCCCCTGTGGGGTGATTGTGACAGCCTCAATCCCGCATCACTTGGGTAAAGAAAGAGAGACTGGTTCTTAAGCTAAGAGACCCACTCTATTTGACGTGAGGCCTTTTGGGTAAGAGCCTAAGAGTAAAACCGTAAGGGTTAGGCCTAAAGCAGACAATATCATGAAAAAGTAGAGCAGGTCGTTACAGATGGTATCAGAGAAAAGCCCAACCGAAAGTGTAGCCAATGAGGACGTTGGGCCCCCCTCAGTCGGGTGATTGTGACAGTCTCAATCTCATACCGCTCGGGTAGAGAAAGAGAGACCAGTTCTTAAGCTAAGAGACTCACTTCATTTGACGTGAGGCCTTTTGAGTGAGAGCCCAGAGAAAAACCGTAAGGGTTAGGCCCAAAGCGGACAATATCATGTCAAAGTGGAGCGGGTCGTTACATAATGGTCTTTAGAGAGGACTATGATCCTTTATAGGTTAACCCTCTCTTTCGAATTTTACATGAGTCATGTGAATTTTTGACGGTAAGGTACTCAACTTTTACGTTATTGTGAAGACAACAACGAATGAAACTAACTGCTTTTATGCAATCTTTAAGTATGTGTTTCCTTTTTTTATTATCTTACCCAGGCCATTTGAGATCAGAAAAACATCACCATTAAGGGCCAATGAAAAATAGTTCTTGCCAATATATCAAATTCAACCAAATTAAGTTTGGTGATATGTCCATTTGTGTAACTTTACAATATACAAAGTCATAAATTCAATGTCAACATGACATGAATATTTATTCTCTCCTTCAGAAAGTATTGTTTCACATATCACACATATTTATAGTCATTAAGACATATGCTACTTTAGGAGTATGATAGATCAATATTCTTCAGGAATATTGAATTACTAAATAAATTAAATCCAACATAAATTGCTCTTTAGGAACATGTAACATTCTTTAAAATATTACAGTTAGTTGTGTCACTTTGACAGCCACAAATTATTTGATCTAACTAAAATAATTAACTAAAGGTAAATGATATAACAACAAATGAATAATATATATAACGAATAATAAGAACATGAAATATTTTTTAGGAATATTTGTTTATTATGTTTTTCTTCAAGAAAATACAGATCTAAATCTTATATATTATGCTTTTCAAAAGAACACCATATTCAATTAAAATATGATGGGGTCATACTGTGTTCTTTAGGAAATACAATGTAATGATCTTAATAATCTTCAGGACTTTTAGGAATTATAGAATCGTGTTTCTTCAAGAATCACGACAAATCACGTCTTATATGATTTTTCAAAAGTCAATCATATTCTTCTAGAATATGATTAATAAATTTTCAAGGATCATATTTCCCATGAGACCATGATAAATGATTAAACAATAAGTAATATAATAATAATCGAAACAATAGCATAATATCATAAATCAAGCAATATGTATATAAACTTCAAATAGAACTGTAAACTTTTACTAGTTAACTATGAAACTTGCTTGTTGAAATTGTTCACAATATAGATTGATGGAACAACATGTGTTGCACCGAACCTATGCAAAGAATAATATCCGAGTCTGTTGCCTATCATGAAACAATCACCAAGAAATTTATTCGATGATTTTGAAAAAGAATAACTTTGAAAGCACAAATTTAGAAAATCATGCTTAAATATCGTGAGTTTTTCATACTAATAACGTGCTATACAGAAGAAAGAAAAGAGAAGAGAAATGGAGAAATGTTGAAGAGAAAATCATTTATTATATATTTCATTCACAACACAAGATATCTATTTATACCCGCACAAGTGTGTTACCCAAGAAAAACTTAGAGCACAACTCAATTAACTTAGAGTGGTGGCCAAGAAAACAAAAGCTGTAGCTTCTAGAGTTTCAGGGGTTAGATAGTCATTCACACTATAGTTAATTATTTACAATATAAATATTAATAAAAAATTAAATTTAAATTAAAATTTGTTTAAGTCAGTTTTTCAATAGAAAGCATTCTAAAAACCCCTATTAAAAAGGGAAAACTATATGGATTTTCAAGTTTCAAATTTCCAAAATCAGGTCTATTATTTAAAATCTTAAAAATCAGCAAAGTATTTGGCTAGACTTTGAATTATAATCTAGATCATTATCTGCCATACGATATTATTTCATTAGTTTTACTTTTTTCAAAAAGTCAAAAAATAAATATCAAGCAGTAATTATTTATTTTTTACAAAAAACAACCAATAAAATGATATTACATAGCAGATTATAATCCAACTAAATAATCTAATAGTTATCAAACACTTTACAGGTTTTTTGACATTATAATTTAGACATATAGAGAAGAATATATTCATTTAATTAATAATAATATTATTTATATATATATATATAATGTCCTATTTTCACGCCAAATCTTAAGTGAGTTTTTATCTAAATTGATTACAATTCATTTTTTGAATTCAATTTCAAATTATCGAGACTCCTTATATCCCCTAACAATCACGTCAAACTCCGTATATTTGATTAATATTTAATTATGGTCACATTGTCAATCTCAAGAAATATTCAAAAAAATCTCAAGAAATTTTCAATTATCATTAAGCTAGTTCCAATTGGACAAATTTCCTTCTATTTTTTTTTTAATCAATCTCATCTCATGATTTTTTATTTTTTTATTTTTAACAAACTAAGCAATCTCGTGATTAATATGATATGTGTTTTCAACATTTATTCACTTAGTATACCAGTTTCGTAAAAATTTCATTCACTTACTCCTAAATAAAAGTGATTCAAGACTTCATATATAAAATAGTCATTCAACAATGTTTTTTGAAGATTCATTATCGTGTCTATTAAAATAGCTCTTGGTCGTATTTGTGATTGAGCTAATCCATGCAACAATGTATACATCTAGGTCAAATCCCAAATCCGGATAATCTTTAATAATTATGATCAGAACGTCGATCTCAAAAGCTTTGAGCTTATGATTATTGAGTGAGTTTTCAAATTAAGAAAATGTCCATATATATTTATTCAGTCACAACTCATCATTATATATAGAAAGAGCAATGTAAATTTGCCAACATATTTGCAGATGAGAAAAAAGAAAATATTAAAAACCAAATTAAACAACTAGTATATTTTCAATCCTACAATATTCATAAAACTTTTTTTTTTCCTTTTAAGTCTAAACTATATATATTTGAGATGTACAAATGTTATCATAAAGGAAAAGAGACTGAAGAGTTGTGACCCTTTTTTTATTATTTTTTTTTAATTCTATAACTATGTTTGATGAACCAATCTTGAGTCATTTCTTCCTAAATATTCCATTTATTAAATAGTGTTTCGTGGTATGTGTGACCGAGCTAATCCATGCAATGATGTTTGATGCTAGAATGAGTATTGGTCTCTGATATCCTTGCAACCATCCATTTTCTGGCTGTGTATTCTGCACAACCAAGCTATAAAAATCAATTAAAGAAAATTGGCACATGAAATCATAACAATTCAAGAACCTGACTCATTATATTTTGAAATCGAGAACCTGCATCATATACACAGATCGCAACAGCCACCGAAAACAAAGGAAAGAAAAGGAAAATCACCATGATTTATCAAATTAAATGCCATTAAGAATTGAAAGCAATATACCAACTGAAACATATGGAAAGCACCTTTAAAAAGGACAGAAAGAAATATCTAGAGAGAAGATAAAAACAAAAAGAAGATGAAGAATTAGTAATTGAATCTGCTGCATTTTGTTCCACAAAATCATAAATTTAACAAACTAAAATTCACATGAAAGAAAAGATTAGGACGTAACAAATTGCCAACGAAAAGGCGGAAAAAGAATCAGCATAAAAAAAATAAAAGAAAATAAAAAAATAAATTAACGTTCAACGAATTTATTTCATTGAAAATAGCATTTTAATTTTCAAATAGATAGTACCTATGAGACGACATCATCTTCAAGCTCTCTCAACTGTGACTACGTGGAAATAGCAATTATGAAGGCAAGTTGATCTTTGACCACATCTAAAACCAGTAAATTAGGACCACCCAGAATTAGAGAACAATTGTTTGTACACTAATTTCATGGAGAAATATATTTATTGATTAATAGGGATTTATATATATATATATATATATATAGAAAGAGATCATACTTAGTTGGAGAACACAAAATCAACGAGATTTTATCCATGATTTATGCTTCCAATACCTAAATACATATGCATATATATATATATATATGCATTATTTCTGAAATTTCTATATGTCATACACCTGATTTTAAAATTCACAATGTGACCTGATTCCTGACATCTTGTCATGTAATATTACGTAGTTATTTAAATGGCCCTATTAAAAATGGGGTTTTATCTAAAGAACCCAAGCCTTGTTGGGCAGTCCATAAATAAAGTTGATAATGGCTTGAAAGTTTGACGGCTTTCTTGGTAATTTGGCTAATTGTTAATTAGCCTAAACGAGTTAATTGTTGCCTGCCAAAGTATCCAAAGCAAAATAAAATAAAATAAAATAAAAATGACGGACCATGGGATTATCCTTGGTGTGCACGAAAATTAAGAAAAACATTATATACGATATTATACTAATTTTTGCACTCGTGCATTACACGGCCAATTTTTGCTAACATTATATACAATATGCAAGTTTTGCTAACAAACACTACTAGAAAATATAAGATTAGCAACAGAATTTTAGTAACATAACCAATTCCGTTACTATTAGCAACAGAATAGTAATGGAGCGTGAATTGCAAAGGAATTAATAATGGAATCGTTTTGTTGCTATTTTTTCTTTACTAATCCGTTATTGAATAGTAACGGAAAAAATTTGTTACTATTAGTAACAGAATAGTAACGTATTAGTAACGGAACGCGTATAGCCACGGAATTAGTAACAGAATCACTTCCGTTGCTAGTTTTTCATTACCAATCTGCTACTAAATAGTAACGGAAACAATTTGTTGCTATCAGTAATGGATTACCAGTAATTTTGTAACAAATATGGTTGGGGAAAATTGCGAGAACATACTTTGTATAAAATATAGGGCAACATAGTAACAAAGATATATAGTAGCCTAGTGGTTGAGACTTTACTCACCAACTACCAAGACTATAGTTTGAATTCTCACAGGAGCAATAGAGGGAGTTATTTTCTTTCAAAATTTTAGTCCATGATTAGTAATGGAATTAGCAACAAAAGTTTGTTGTTAATTAGTAACACTTTTATCCATTGGTAATTTAGTAATGACTTTTTCTATTACTAATTTGGTAACGGAAAACTAAATATGTGGCTAAATTAGCCACCATGGAATTAGAAAGAAATTTAGCATCAGAGTGTTTCTGTTACTAGCAGTCCATTAGCCACAGATTGACCTTTTTATCAACGGAAATTTCCGTTACCAATCGCATATTTTCTTGTAGTGAAAATAAAAAGTAAGAAATATATTGAGCGTTAAAGAATAACAACACATAGGGTGAATTTGACTTTCTAAGGATTAGTCTGACATGGGATAGAGATCAATATTAATTCTTGTTGATTGTCATAACATACCACACAACTAACCGAAACTATTGGTGCATTTTTAATATAGGATTACGTATGGAATTTAAATTAATTAATTAGAAATATTTTAAAATTTTTTGAAAACCAAATGTTAATAGAAACCTCAAACAAAAAAAAAAATAGAAATAGAAACATAAATCATAAACCCAAGTTTTTTTTTTTTTTTTTTTTTGGGTTGGGGAAGTAAAATCATAAACCCACTTAACTATATACAGGAACTGAGCATTTTTTTAAAGGGGAAGAATTAGCCTTTATTAAATCACTGAAATTCATGTCCCAACACCGCCGAGAGGAAAAAAGGACAACAATCAAACCAAGTACAAGATAATTGAAAGGCTAAAGACAGTGTAGCAATGGTGTGGCAGGCCCCTTATAAAATTGCAAGGACCACAATTCATATCTGCTAACAACAACCAAATTTCCTTATGAACAAAAACGAACAAGTGACTCTCTGAAGCTTTGAGTAAGTGCAAGACGGCTACTTGAGAATCCGATTCCATCTCCTTAACCCTAAAACCATGCTGGCGTGCGAACCAAAGACCTTCAAGGATGGCGATGGTTTCTGCCAACTCGACTGAGGAACGTCCACTAAGAGTTCTAGCCATGCAACCCAAAATAACCCCCAATTCGTCTCGAATGATGGCTCCCACACTGAAGTATCCGAGCTCTTTCTTGACCGAGGCATCAACATTCAATTTAATAAGACCAGCCCTTAGTTTCTACCATAAAAAGTCCCAGCCAATGGACTCAGCTACTACCGGCTCAAAAACCCCTCTATATCAGTGGAGAAAATCAAGTGTAGCCGACATAAGGCTAGCTAAAGATCGACCAGGGCCTTTATGCAAGCACTGATTGGGGTCGGACCACAAGAACCACCAAGTAGAACAAATCAGCTCAAGAGATGGCTAACCATTTGAGCTAACAATGTCTGCCTAGATGTCCCCAATGTTGCCAAAAGATTTATATTTCTACATCCTCTCCCACAAACCCAAGCATTTCCATACCTCTTTGGCGCAGGGACAAGTAAATAGAATGTGATGAATATTTTCAAAGGAACTACACTGATGGCAAGCTCCATCCATCTTGAGCCCCTGCCGCCGTAAATTCTCCTTATTGGGAATGGCATGGTGAAACACCCTCGAAGCAAAGATATAAACTTTAGAAGGAACCTAAAGATGACAAAATTTTCTCCACCACCCTTGATGTCTGGCACTATATGACTCCTTGTTATTGCCATCTGACCTTGTAAGTTGCTTGTAGCCACTTTTGACTAAATAGAGACCAACACTTTCATAGAGCCAAATGAGTATATCATCCCCATTTCTATCCCCTTCAGGCAGCGAAAGAATGTAGCCTCTATCCGGCGGTAGAAAAGAGCCTCAATCTTGATGTGGTTCCAAGCCCCTGAGGCTGTGAAAAGGTCTGCCATCTTGTAACCAGTCATACCAGCTGGAGAAATTGGCTGAAAAGGCAACGATTTAGGTAGCCATGGGTCATAAAAAGCATTCACATGTTGCCTATTGCCAATCCTCCAACGCATTTCTCTCTCTAATAGCTGTCTTCCCCACAGTATACTTTGCCATAAGAACAAAACTCCACTCTGCCAGTTGGCAAGTAGGAAAGAACGTGTAGGGAAATATTTACCTAGGAGTATCTACGCCGCTAATGTATTCGGGCTGTTCTAAATCCGCCACGCTCGCTCAGCAACCATAGCTTTGTTAAAAGCTTCAGGATCATGAAACCCTAAACTACCCTAACTTTTAGGCTTATAAAGTGACCGCCATTGCGTCCAATGGATCTTTCTAGTCTCTGCATCCCTCTCCACCAGAATTTTGTAATAAGAACATGAAGGGAGGAGATGGTAGGACTCAGAAGTCGAAAAAGGCTCATTTGGAAGCTAGGGATTGCTTGGAGTACCGACTTCATCATGACTTCCCGATCCCCAGAGGACAGGAGGGCTTGCCTTCGCCCAGACATCTGTTTCTTAAACCTGTCTAAAAAAACTTCAAATAGGCATTTCTTTTGCCTTCCCACCAAAATAGGGAACCCCAGTACGTTCCTATCATTAACTGCTAGCAACTGCATTATATTATTTCTAGTAGCAAGGTAAACATTAGGGGTAAAAATACAGAAGGACTTATCATAGTTGGCCAGAACACAGACTATGGAGAATATTTAACAAAGCCTCTGTATTAGAAATTTTTGCACGTATAAACATTAGAGAATCATCGACAAAAAATAAATTGCTCACATGAGGAGAGTGGCCGGTGCAACGGAAGCCCATAAGGACCCCATCGGTTTCAGCTTTGCATAGTAGCCTCGATAGAGCTTCAGCTATGAGAATGAACAAATAAAAAGAAAGGGGCAGCCCAGCCGGAGTTCTTTGGATGCAAGAAAATTGCTATAAATTCGGCCTTTCACAGACACTCCAAAGCTCACTGAAGAAACATATCAATAAACAAGTTGCTACCACTTATGGGAGAAGCTCAAAAGAAAGTCCCACTCAACACAATCATAAGCTTTTCTCACGTCGAATTTAACTACCATATGCCCCTTGCTACCTTTGTTCTTCATCTTGAAAGAATAGATACTTTCAAAAGCAATCATAACATTGCCCACAATTTGTCGACCTTCAATAAATGCACTCTGACTATCATCAACCAGAAAAGGTAAGACATGCTTCATTTTATTTACCACCATCTTTAAAATTATTTTCTGGAGAACATTACAAAGACTAATGGTCAAAAATCTATAACCCACCTCGGATCTTTATCTTTTGCAATCAAAGTAGTACCGTTAATACTTTCCAAACTGACTTTTTCGTTAGACTCTTGAGGCAAACTGCCACGACTCTATCTCCAATCTCATCCCAATGAGACTGATAAAACAAAGCATTAAAGCTGTCTGGCCCTGGTGACTTCGATGGTGACATATCAAACACCGCCTTTAGGATATCCTCCTTGGTGAAAGGCTGCTTAAGATAGTTCAAATCATCACTAGAGAGAAGACGTTGGATCCATGCCACACCATTCTCAATTTGCTCACTGGATGATCTGTTGGAAGAGAAAATTTCAACAAAATAATTTTGAAAAATAGATGCAATGTCCTCTAATGAACCCCCTACTACGCCCGCGTCATCCTTAATGGATTTGATGAATTTTTCAGTCATCGTAGAGTCTCCTTTGGGTGGAAAAATCGTGTTTTTTGGTCCCCCTCCTTTAACCACTCAACATGGGATCGTTGTTTCCAATAAGATTTCACTTTCACCTCAAGTTTAAAAACTCAAGCCTCAAGCTCCTTGACCTCTTGCCAATTTTCTGCAGCCGTCCCACTATTGAAAATTGCCGCCAACTTCTTCTTCGTCTCAACCAATTTGGAAGTCCAACAACTAGACTTCTTTTTGCTCCATTCTGTCAATCCCCTAGCACAACGTGACAGGGCAGCTTTGACATTCCCCAGAGATTGGAGCCGAGAATTAACACCCAGCCCACCGAACCAATAATTAAAAATAGCCTCTCGGTAACCAGTTTTCTTTACCCAAAATGATTCCATCCCAAAGCGTCGCTGCTGCGGTCAGACCAGATTTTAGCCCGGAGAAGGCAACAATGACAAGAGTAAAAGACAGTGATCAAAACCCAAGAAGACTAGCCCTGAAACAGATGCCATGAGGAATAACTATGCCACAAAGTCATTACAAAATACTCGGTCCAACCTCTCTCGGATGAAACTTCCCCCCTCCCTTCTGTTATTCCATGTGAAGAAAGGCCCCGTAGATGGTATTTCAGTGAGAAGACATTCTAGTAATACCTTTTGAAATGCCTCCATTCGATTATTAGAGCAACAAATTCCACCCACCTTTTCATGAGCAAACACCATCTCGTTGAATCCACCGAGAGAGTAAAGTTTTCAGAGCTGATTCCAAAAGAAATGGCATATATCCTTATTGGGTTGACCCTTGAACCCAGTGAACCGCCAAGTTATCTTACTTTAATCAATAATAATAGCATCAATGTGACCTATTGAATATGACTGCAAGAAAACCCTAAGATCACCATTCCAGAGCAATAATAATCCTCTACTCCTACCTACATAGTCCACTGCAAACCCATTCTAGAATCCCAGCTTCAGTATGAGGTTTGTCGCTTGTCTACTGCCAAACGTTGTTTCTAACAAAAAAACAAGGCTCCGGGATTATCTACAGACATGCTCCCGTAGAGATGAGAATGTAACGGGGCTCTCCGCTCTCTGTACATTCCAGAGTAAGCAATTCATGGCGCTCAGTGAATCAGGCAGCATCAACACCATCAACCTTCAATTTCTTACACGTAGCCATGTTTGGAGCATTGCCCTTCTCTTTGAGACCCCTTAATAGATTGCTAACTGAGTTCCTTGCATCATGAGAAGAATCAATAAAGGTCACATGAAAGGACATGAGATTATCTTCCTCCAAATTCAGAGTACCTAAGGGTGCTAGTAGGGGTGGCTGCCGCGGCTATCTATGCCAAGTACGCGGAGGTTTAGCCACTAATGCCTCTTTAATCAAAATCTCTTTGCCTTTATCGAGGTTCTGGTGCGACTCCATGTCACGCTCATGCAAATCAGCACCAACCAACTCATGAGAGGAATAAACCACAAGCTGCAAGGTAATTGGAGAAGCCACTCCTCTAATAAGATCATCAGGATTAGATTGCTACAAGGTCCGATTATCCTTCCGCTGGCCCGGATAAGAGTCAGTGGACTGAAAGAAGAGTGCCCGAGTAAATTCATTCCGCTGACTGATAGAACATGATTGATCATTGTAGGAAAACTTACGTCGATCATCAGCAACGTCCACCTGAAGCCATTCTCCAAAATTTTACTCCCCAGCCTGGCTTTTCACTAAACCCAAACCACTAGTGGGACACTCCATCCATTGATGTCCAATTAAGCGGTGTGCGTAGCAGTAGTCTGGCAGCCTCTTGTATTGGAAGATAATAAAAAATTCAGAACGAGAATCAGCCAATTTTATCTTGAGTCATCTCCGCAAGGGTTTAGTAATATCAAAAGACATCTGAACATAAGCAACTCACCGTGAGATATCAACCATGATCTCCTTACCCAACTGCGATCCCCACTTCCTGAAACGTGAAAAGTGCTTCGTCTTAATTTCAATCCAACTGAGACTTTAAGAAAGTGCGCCCAGAAACCACATTGAGAAAATTCTAGATCGGCAACATCACCAATGCTTTTAGGAGGCCCAGGAAAATGAAGATTGTTATTAAAAGACCACGGACCACTTGTCTCGACCAGATGAGGATCACTCACAGATTCAAAAGTAACGATGAAAGTTTGCTAAATGCCTACAGCATCAACTGGAAAGGCGCATGAGTGTTCCATGCACGGCATAGAACCCTAGTAAGCCCATCAATGTTGACCGACTTAGACCCCAAAACCGTTCTAACCAAACAGCGTTCGACACGTACCTTAGCCTATCACAAAGACGCGAAAGTTCCACGGTATTCATTGGCATAGGGGCTAGAGAACGAAAGATCATTTTTGAGAGAATGATAAACGAGAACATGGGGGTTATGGAGCAGAGTAGAATGTACGTAGATCACAGAAGATAGCCGAATATTAGACTGGAAACCGCTACAAGAAAGGAAGAAACTAGTAGGAGACTGGAGAGGCTGAGAAACACTAGGAGATTTGTTATAGATGCTTTCCAAGAACTGAGTTTTTACATCAGAAACAATCATAAGGGCTTCAGTCCTGTGAAAAAAATTAGAACAAAAAAATTAGAGCACGAATGGTGAAAGAAAATTCTACACACAACTACCTACATCCATACCCCACCAACTCGCCACTGCAAATTTGCTACCCTCTCTCCCACAACTTTTTCTTAGCCTTCTACCAACAATTGGCATCTCTGTGTTGTAAATTGCGAAGGAAATTGTAGATTAGCACCAATAATCAGTAGACATGGGTCTTAATTTGACAGTACTGATGCAAGGAAGAAGGAAATCTCCATTAATTCCAAAACCAGCAGGTTTGCGATGGATTACTAGTGCATGCATCTCTAGTAATTCAAACTTTGAACCAATTTGGAGATGGATGTGGTATGATCAGGTCGTAAATCTCTATTAATCTTAAAAAGAGGCCACTTTCAGAGACGGATCTGCTTAGATCCGATCGTAGATATCCAATAATTCCATGATCCTCTATTTTGGAAAGGAGTACGCTCTCATCGGGCTGTAAACATGTAAGTTTTAGTTACCGATCTTCAATCTCTACTTTGTTAATCTATCGAACTACTATAAAAGATAGAATGGCCACAGGAACTGATACAACAATAATTATTTTCAGATGTTAATAAAATAATTGTTCAACATAGTATGTAGTATAATTACATTAAATTAATATTTTTTTTTGGGAAAAAAAGTTTATTCAATCATAGAATCTGAAAGAATTACATCAGAAATAAATAAAGGAGGAAAATGAGACCATTCAATAACAGAATAAAAAGATCTAACGGCCTTAGATAGTGTGTGCGCAACTTGATTCGCCGATCTTCTAATCCACCCGAAAGTGACTCCCAAATTCGACCTTGCTAGAAGTAGGCAATCCTCCACAATCATGCCAAAATACGAATTATCTTCCACATTATTTTGTAGCATATTAGCAATAGAAAGAGCATCCATTTCAATAGAACTTACTAGGGGAAACCTAGATTTAATCCATGAGAGAGCCTCTCAAACACCCAAAGCTTCAGCCAATGATGGATCGGTAATACCCCATAAAGGAACAACTCTAGCTGCCACAAATGACCCCAAATCGTCCCTAACCACAATACCTATACCAGCCCTTTGGTCATCTTCCAAGATAGTAGCATCCACGTTCACTTTGAAGGAGCCAGCGCTCGGTGGTTGCCAAAAATTATGGGCTGAAGCGGTAGGTCATCCATCCATTTCTCTAGCAGGTGTATGAACATCTCGCCACTGTTAAAGGAATGATCTTGCAAGATTCACAACCTTCAACACTGTGAATGATTTAGCTTGCCACACCACCTCGTTACGATAACGTCCTCATTCTTTTTGATGTCTTCATTCTTTTTGAAAACTTTTGCAACCACTCTATAAAATCAGTCACCGAGGAATTGTGAGGCAGTATACCTGGTGCCCTCCACACATTCTAAACCAAAACACAGCTGTTAAAAATGTGAATCACACTTTCATCAACCAATCGACAAAGTGGGTAGCAAGGATCAATGTTCACTCGACGAGAGATAAAGTTATCTTTCATGGGAAGAACATTAGTTGAGGCATGCTAAAGAAGATTTGATGAATTATTTTCAATGTGCTTATTGAACTAAGATTATATTCTCCGAGATAAGCTTATTTTCAGTGAGTTATAATAATTTAGTTAAAATAATTCAATGGATTTGAGGTAGATCAATTAAATGAACCAATTATACATAACATTTATTTTAAAAATTTCACCGAATTAAGCTTATTTCGCATGAATCCATTGACTGAAGTTTACCTTCAGCGAAAATTTTTATGCAAAAAAAAAAAGAAAAGAAAAAAAAAAGAAAAGAAAAATGTTTACTTAAAATAACTGTGTTAGAATATTTCACTAGAATTTAGTTAGATGAAATAAATGAACTAATGAAGCACAACTAAGTTAAAATAATACAATGGAATTGAATAAAATTAATTAGATGAAATAGTTGAATAGAAATGAGGTAAAATAACTCAGTGGAATGCAATTAAGTTAATTAAATTAATTAGATGAATTAATAAGCACAATTGAGCTCAAAAAACTCATTAAGCTTATTTCAAATATATATAGAAGCTTACCTTCAATGAGCTACAATAACGATTGAGTTAAAAATATATCTCAAACATAAGTCAACTAGTTCAGTTAAATTAAGCTAATCCATATATACATGTAATATAACCGGAAGGGGAAAAGATCAAGTTAATTTAAAATATTTCTGTGACTTGAAGGGCGGAGCTAGTATAGGACGAGTGTGGTCAATTGACCGCACTGAACTCTAGGAGAATTTTTAAGAGATAGAAGATCCGGCGCCGACACCATTAAACCCGAAATCCGAATCTAAAGCTATCCATTTGCCTTGCCTGAGAGAAGATTCGGGGGAGTAATTTGTTTAGAGAAGAAGAAGAAATCCAAAAGTACATTTTTACCCTTACTAAAAGGTGGGATTGGGCCTTTGAAAATTATGGGATTGGACTTGAAAATTGAAATAAGATCCTCTTGGGCCCAATAAAATCATCTCTTAAACTCTATTAATGATGTCTCTTCCCGCACTTCCCCCTCCTTTTCCATTTTTTATATGTTCTCTTGTATGATGTAATTTTTTACACTTCATAAATCAAAAGACATTGATATAAGATGTAATTTTATAACCTTCGTGATTTAGATTTAACAAAAAATCTATTAATTATTTTAAATATATGTTAATGTTAATGTTAATTCACTCAATCCACCTGAATAAAGATTTAATAAGAAAATTTTAATTTCAAACACATATATTTTATAAAAATTAGTTTAGCTCAATAAGAAAATTTTAATTTCAACCATATATATATATATATATTATACAAATTAGTTTAGCTCAATTATATTTCTTTTCCAGTTTTTTGCTCTTTTTTTTTTCTCTCCTAGGTTTAAGGTCCAAATCAAGCTATACGTGCACAATGTGAGAAATTTGCCGACAAATCAAAATGAGAAAATATGAGCGCACTAAGTTCGAAAGCTAGCTCCACCCTTGCTTGAAGGGGAAAAGAACTAATGTGGATCTAAATTAATAGGCTTCATAATAATTTTTTAATTTCCTGGACCTATTGCAATCATACCATCTTATCCTGGACATATATTTTTGGTCTTTGCTGCATACTTTCTATTTGTAATTGATAGGGTTCTATTTCAAAGGAAATTAAGTAAAATTAATTAGATAAAATAGCTAAGCGCGTTAAAATAATTCAGTAGAATTGAGTTAAATTAGTTAGATGAACTACTTAAGCACAATTAAGTTCAAATAACCAACAGATTAATTAAGCTGATTTTCAATGAGTTAAAATAATTTGAGTTAAAGATACGGTAAACATAAGTCAATTAATTCAGTTAAATTAGTGTAACATATACACATAATATAACTAAAAAAATGTGTCATAGTAATAATTTGTGTTATGAGTTGTTGATGCCAAAATTAGCTTTCAACTCAACAAACAAGATTTATATTGGCGGAAAATTTGTATTCGAATTGATATAAGCAGTAAATGAAGAAAAGGCAAGGAATGTTTGTAGTGTTTGTAATAAATGGAAGACTATAAATGTGTGAAAGACAAGAAGAGTAAGGTTTGGGTGTTGAACCCTTTCTCAGTTCTGTTTGCCTCTATTTACAGCATATATTTTCTTGTTTGCATAGGAATATTGATTGTATGCATTTAATGCCAGACCCACCAGGATGATGCAAGTGTTCAATCCGCAGGGGTTAATCCTCTACTTTTTTACTAATGGCTGTTTAAACCGTGCACGGGGCAGGTAACTATCATTTCGCATTTAATGCTGCGTCCCATCAGCCGTAAGTGATAAGATTTCCCACGTGGGTTCCTATGCCACTATCTAGTTGGCTAGCTTACTAGGACACGGTGCGACATTGGGGTAGTCCGCCCCCAGGTCGCTGAATCAGGTCTCTGGGCCTTCTGGTCGTTAGGTCTCCAGGTCAGTGGGTTGGGTAAGGCACTTAAGGCTTGTTTTCAAGACCCTATACCCGTTGACCTTTGTTGACCTTTGACCCTTGCTAACTTTTACGACCCGATGGCTACAAAATGCCCCCTCAAGCTTATTGTTCTTTGAGTCCAAGGTTAGTGGCTTTGAAGGTTAATTAGCGATTCTCTTAGAAGTTTTTGCTTCCTGAAGTATGACTCTTTGAATTTTGAAAAGGGGTTGAGGCAGCACTCTTTGCCACGTGTCCGCGTTCAATTGGATGGCGTGTTCAGAGATCTTAAAGGCAATAATCATTACTCTGAATGTTGCCTTTTAAGTTCCCAATATCCCACGCCGCCGTCACCCTTCTATGCTCCCACAAAACTCTATTTATACCCTTCTTTTCATTCATTTTCCCTCTCTTTATTGTCTTCTTTTGCAGCCAGTTTTTAGAAGTTTTCTGTTGCCACTTTCTTCAGACTTCCTTGTGATTTGTTGATCCCTTCCCAGTGTCCCTTAAAGCTTCTGAGATAGTATCAGTGCCAAGGTAAAAACACTCTTTTCCTGATTTATAAGGGATTTTTCCATTAACCTATCAGAAACCCTGAGTGATCTTGTAGTGCCTGAGGGAATTTCATGGAATGGTGGCTAGAAAGGGTCTCCTCCGGTGAGTGATGTAGGTGAAGGCATAGCAGTAGGCATAGAATGGTCCATGGATGAGAAGACGGTGGGAACAATGCCTGATTCGATGCCAGGAGTCCAATTTGATTAGACGAATAATGAGAGTGAGGATGATGAGAAAGTGAGTTCCAATGGGAGGCCTCTGGTGGCCGTGATTTACGATAAAGACCAGCCATAGGTGTGCAAACATATTCCTTCCATAATAAATTAGACTGACCTACACGCGATAAGGCAGGATTACCTCATTCCTGACCGCGTCACGCTTTGGGTCCCTTATAAAGAGGAGCGAGCATCAGGATGTTTGAGTCTGGTTTTTGCTTTCTACTTCCACAGCCTGTCACTGGACTGTTGAGGTCTTGGAGAATTGCCCCTTCACAAATTACACTTGCAAGCTGGAGGACAATCATTGGAGTCCTTGCTTTGTGGTGACACAAAGGATGGGGATATCCGAGTCTGAGGGATTTCAACTCGTACAACGTTCCGAGGAAATCTATGAGGAAACTTGGTGAGAAGGGCATCTAGATCCAACCTCAGTTGGAAAGAGAGCTGGTTTTAGGTGGGGGTGAGTGAGGAATCCGCCGAGTCCTACGACGAGGACACTAGCACCACTACGAGCTACATGGAACCCAATAAGCATATTTTCGATAGAACTTCTTCCGTGGGCTGACAAACTGACACTTTAACTATATTTTCTTTTTTATTAGGTATCGAGCGAGGTCGAGCATTATCTATGCTGTTTCAAGAGTGGGGTGAGATCGTGGCCCAAATACCGGAGCATCATCTTCACGTCGCAGATCTGACGGACGAGGATTTCTTGATAAGAACTGGCCTGTCTGTTCCCAGGTCTGAGCACATTTCCAAAAATCCAAGCAACTGTAAGCTATTCTTCTGCACCTGGATGTCCTACCTTTTAGATATTTTTTGGTTTCCTGACAGTTGTTCATTTTCAGGCAAAAACTATCTTTCTAAAGGCCAAAGGCAGGCTATTCGAGAGGCAGTAAGGAACAGAACTGCATGGGAGAAGAGGAAGGCAGCGTGCGATAAAGCCAAGGAGATGAAGACCGCTGAGCAGCTCAACGAGGCTTTGAGGAGGTAGGAAGAGAAGAAAAAAATGAGCCAAGAGAAGGTCACTGGGAAAAGGCCTGTGACAGTTAACGATGTAGCCGCCTCAGAGCGACCTAGGAAAAGGCAGTTGGCTATTTGAGAGCTCATGGCCAATCCTCCCCCTGTCCTTTCTGCTACTCCTCTACCCATTGCTCCTTGTGAGGAGGGACCTACAAAAAGACCCATCGATATTCTGGGTGAAGATCTTTATCTCCTAGTGGACCAAGCTAGGTGGGCTGAGATAGAGAAATTTATCGGCAAAAGCCGAAGGCACTGCTCAAATTCAACTTGGCCAGGAAGCCCTTTTCTGCTAGTATCCCAGGGATGCCAAGGCCCATCACAAATGCCATGAGCAGCATGGTGCGAGGTTGGTCTAGGAAGTGGGAAGGCTTCGCGGTCAGCTCAACGATGTCTGAGCTTTTGTAGATGAGCACGGTGATGCGAGCTTGGTCAGCAAACTTGGACGAGCACGCTATGGCTCGTGTGGGGCGTTTCTTTGGGAAGAATAGGAAACCCTCTGGCCATGCTGCTGAGGCTAGTAAGGCTAAAGAGGAGGTGGAGTTGGCTCTTAGGGAGAAAGAGCAGGCACTGCATGTAGTCAGGGGAGAGTCAGCCGATCTGCAGACTGAGCTCGATGTCTGGAAGAGGAAGTTTGAGGACATGGTGACCCAACTAGTGACAGAGAGGTTAAACCATGAATAGATTTTGAGAGAGGCTGAGAGAAGAGCTGCCGCTAGTGAGCTTGTTAGATACCAGGAAGTAGTTACTAATTGCAAGGCCTCTAAGTAGTTCAAGAGTGCTAATGCAAGCCTTTACTACCAGATGGAGAAGAAGATCCTTGGCAAGGTTATAAGGGAGCATTCTGAGTGTGACCTAACCTTCCTCAAAGAGTAGGTCACCAAACTGAAAGAGGAGTGTGGCTTCGTAAGCCCTGAGGATGAAGACGAGGAAGTCAAAATCATATTAGAAGCTCTTGTCCCCGCTGAGTTACCAGGCCTTGCAAGAGAAAGCATGGAGATCCCTACTACTGACAAAGAGCGTGCTGAAGATGCGGCTTCTACCATGGGGATTGATACCATCACTCCAGCTGGGGTGAACATGGCCTCATCCTCTGAAGGTCAAGTTAAGGAATTTTTTGTATCCCAGCTCCTTTTGTCTTTTGTAATCTTTGATGAATATAATGAAAATTTCTTCAAGTGTTAGCTCATTTATATATTTGTCAAAGCAACATACCGTCTGCCGTTCTTGTTTAACAAAGAACTCATCTCCACTTATGCCCATTTGTCCTGGAATTTAACAATCCTGTATCAAGTGTTAGGATGCCTTACCAAGAAACTCGTCCTAGTCCCAGGTCCGTCACGGGTTGTCATAGTAGATCGAGGATTTCTCTGAGTGTGTCCCATCAGACCGATAGCTTGCTCTGATCCATCAAGCTAAGACGCTTGGCAATCTACCCCAAGTGTTGGATTGCTAAGCAGGGAGCTAGTCTAGACCATGGTCGCGGATCCCCTTATTGAGCACAGACGACGAACTTGTTCTAGTCGTGGTCAAATGTTAGGTCGCTAATTTAGAAGCTTATTTTAACTTAGATCGCAGACCTTTATACTTGAGCGTGGACTAAAAGCTTATTCTAGTCATGGTCAAGTGTTAGGTTGCTAGTTAGAAGCTTGTTCTAACTTAGATCACAGACCTTTATAATTGAGCACGGACTAAAAGCTTGTTCTAGTCATTAAGCATGAATTCTTCAACTTGAGCACAGACTAAAAGCTTGTTCTAGTCATGGTCAAGTGATAGGGTCTCTTGTTGGAAGCTTGTTCTAACTTAGATCGTAGACCTTTATACTTGAGCACAAACTAAAAGCTTATTCTAGTAGTTCAGCATGAATTCTTCAACTTGAGCGCAGACTAAAGCTTATTCTAGTCGTTGAGCGCAAATTCTTCGACTTGAGCGTAGCTTAAAAGCTTGTTCTAGTCATGGTCAAGTGTTAGGTCGCTAGTTAGAAGCTTGTTCTAACTTAGATCGTAGACCTTTATACTTGAGCAAGGACTAAAAGCTTGTTCTAGTAGTTGAGCGTGAATTCTTCGACTTGAGCATAGGCTAAAAGCTTATTTTAGTCGTTGAGTGCGAATTCTTCAACTTGAGTGCAGACTAAAGGCTTGTTCTAATCATGGCCAAGTGTTAGTTCGTTAGTTAGAAGCTTGTTCTATCTTAGATCGCAGACCTTTATACTTGAGCGCGGACTGAAAGGTTGTTCTAGTCGTTGAGCGCGAATTCTTCGATTTCAATGCAGGCTAAAAGTTTGTTTTATTCGTTGAGCGTGAATTCTTTGAGTTGAGCGCAGACTAAAAGCTTGTTCTAGTCATGAACAAGTGTTAGGTCGCTAGTTAAAAGCTTATTTTAACTTTGATCACAGACCTTTATACTTGGTTGTTGCGGAATTGCCTCGTGTTCGCATTAAGAAAGGGATGTTACATCAAAATAAACACTCATCTTTCAAATTAACTATTGGGTCGCAAAATTATGGCTGACGCACATAAGCGTATTAATTTTTTAGCCATGACCTGACAGTTGGTATACAAAAAATTTGAGAAAGTACAAATGTAGAATTGGTACCTGGCTTTCACCCCTCTGTTTCTTCTGTCTCCTGTGCGAGAGTTGCACTGCGCTTTGACCCCACAACTGGGTAGGGGAATACTCCTGCTTCATAGGCCGGATGTAGAAATTAGTCCAGCGTTGATGTTGTGCCTCGCGTGCTGACATTTGAGTGTGGAGTTTAAGAGTAGTGGATAATTCAGCCCCTTAACTCCGGGGTTGGTTGTAGGAACATCTATCAAGGCAGGCGTTTCTTCTGAGTAATCCAAGTTGCATTTCCTTGATGCCCGCTGGTCGCCTCGCACTATAGCCGTCCTATAGCAAGTTGAAAATTTCATGACGTAGTGGTAAATGGAGGTCGCGGTTCGTACAAAATTCAGTGACTTAGAATGGCATTGTGGTTCAAAGGTACGTCCATTATAAGGAAGTCCACTATTATTCTTTTTTTGCAGGGCTAGTCCCTTAGTTCGACAAGGAGTGTGATCTGGCCCTTTACTTCCACATAGTCTCCAGTAAAACCCTAGAGTCCGGTACCGTATGGCCTTAGGCTCTTCGGGTCTATTTTCATTTGCTGGAAAGTCTACCAGTAAATGATATTCACAGTGCTGCCATTATCCAACATGTCATGTGGATTTTAATGCCTGAGACCGGCATAGTGATGACTAGAGTGTCTACGTGAGGATGTAACACGCCGTAAGCATCTTCGTTGCAGAAAGTGAACGATATAAGAGATGCAAAATACAGTTTTTATTCTTATTAACACTAGAAAGTTGAGATTTAGTACGATAAAATGGTAATAATCAAATTTTATAAAACGTTGAAAATGTGCCACACTGACACAAAATCCTCACTCCGCCACTGACCGAGATACCTTGTGTTGTTAGAACATGCTCTAGAAAATTCACTTCTTACATTCAAAATTCGCATTTAGAAAATTTAGCATAGTGATACTAGGTCGTTATGAGTCTTAAATCACCATGATTTGTTGTAATATGGTATCCAAGCTTCTGTGATTCTGTATTTAACGTAAAACTTATTGTGGGACCTATTTCATGTCATTTAAAATTTCACTACCATGTTTGTTTGGCAATCTTAAGTTCCTTGAAGGTGCTTGCTGCGCCCATTTTAATTTCCTTCCATGGAGGCATTAATAATTTGTGTAAAGTCTAACCTTAAAGCAGCCGATTACTTATGGCAGTTAGTTTAGATGCTTTATGACGAGGCTGACAGAAAAGGAAGACTAAATAATGGAGAATTTCTTTTAGATTCGAGACAGGACTATAGTTAAATAATGGCATTTAACTTTGATGCGTCTCTTTTTTAACGCAACCTGATATGCATCTACTTTGTGAGTATTCAAAAAGAAAAGGAAGCCTAAATATTAATTGAAATGTTAAACGGACGAGGAACTTACTCAAGCATCATGATCTCGTTGCTCACTGGATGAATTTTGCGTTGGGTATAGTCTGCAGAACCAGTTTAAACTTGGGCTCTAGCAGAGTCACTTGTAGCGACTAATTTTGCTATGAATTATTTAGTTCAGATGACATGTTTACTTGAGTCGCAATCATTTATAATCTATTTATTTAATTTTAAATACTTATTTAAATCAAACGTGAAGATGATAAATATATATATATATATATTAGGGATGGCAAAATGGCTCGGCGAGTCGAGAAAAAATTATGTTTGTACGTCTGCGCCAGTTCGTGAGCGGCTCATAAGTATTTAAAAAAATCAATTTAGCCGCTTAAAAAATTATATTGTTACATAAAATAATTAATTAACCGCTTGTGGTTTTAATTGTGGCACAGTGATTGGATATTCAAATTTTTGTAAAAACTCCAAATTCGTATCACACCTTCCATTCCTTTAATTTCCCTCCCCACGTGTAAAACAAATAATAAGTAATTAGAAGCTTACTTGTTCCCGTAGCAAATTAGATATGAAGTGATTAATGTGGTGTTAAAATTGATGTAGAAATGATATCATCGCACCCTTTTGAAGAAACTAAAAATATCAACGGCTATTTTTTTCATAATTTGTTTATTTGAACAAATCATTGACATATCTCAAACAATTTATGATTGACTAAAAATAGGGCCCAATTTATGATGATAATAGTAATGATTAAATAATTCAATTGTTATTATTCTCCATATATATTGGTTACACAAATTATATAGTACTAAAAATGCTTTTTATAGAGACGTTTTTGTCCCTTTCTCATTAGAAGGGTATGGGAGGAACCAAAAATGGCAAAAGAAAGACTAAAAACACTATACATGACATCGGTGATTAATGTTGATTAGGCCAAGTGCAAAACAACATATCCAACTCAGCTCAATAAAAAGCCCACGAGTAATGCTATGCAATATCACATGTATAAGCATCAGTCCACACATTAGTGTATGATTAATTAAATCAAATAACTCACATTTGCTTAACTTCACCTATCATTTAATACATACGATCACACAAATGGTATTTTTAGCACCGATAATGCTACATAGCAATATTCTTTTTCAATTACCCACAATCTTCATTTTAATGTACACAACAGTCAATTGTAGAGGGAAAATATATTTCTTTTTCATCAAACGAAAAATGAAGTGTGATCGATTGTGAGTCTGAAACAATGCTATATAAAAGGCAAATATTGGATAATTGATTTGATTAAGGATTGAATGACGCTGGAGAACGAACAAAGGATAAATGAACAAACTTGAAGGATGTTGCCTAAAATCGCGAATTCCAACAGAGCTCAGAAGGGCTTGACCATGAGTCTGGAGTTTTCCAGCAGAGGTCGGAATTTCTCAAAAAGAACACTATATAAAAGACAAATATATTCGATTAAGAATGGAACGACGTTGGAGAAGGAATAAAGGAGAAATGGCCGAAATTGAGGGCCTTGGAGGAAGAGTTACGTGGACTGGGGGTAGAAGATAAAGTATGGAATAAAAAATAATTAGGAATAAAAAAAGAAAGTGTTAATTAGGAAAAAGGAAATAAAATCACAATTATAGAATGTTAATATATTTAACATTCTTTAGATGTATTTATAGACACTGCAGTAAAAATGCGGGAAATAGCGATGCTTATAGGTACATTTACTTTTGTTTTAAAAATATATATAGTTATAGATATCATCATAAATTCCTATTTCTTTTTCAAAAATATTCAAAATAGGCCAGGGAGAGTACTCCATTTCAATACTTCATAGTACTTCAATTACTCGACTTTTTATTAATACTATTAAGGAACCACCCATTGGCATCCATGTCAACAGCTTATGTGCGGATAACCATATAGTCATGTATATAGTATACATTTACCTTTCGTCAGCGGCAATGAGCCATTTGCTCGAGACAATCATGAAGGTTTCAATTGACATCTTGACCATGAAATGCATGTGAACATAATTTGTTCAGTGAAGGGGGTGCACGTGTGCTGAATTTTCCTGCATGGTAACTACACATGTAATGCAAATTCAGGCCCATAATGATTCTAACATGATGTACCTATTCATTTTAAGCATGAACTGAAAGCTTTCTTTTATTGGTGGAGATTTTCAAAAATACCATGGCCTATACTGATGGCGCTTTTACATCCTATTAGACCTATATTGTCAGTCTAACCTCCTACTACAACAAAAAAGGCCTACATCAGCGACCTTGGCCAAAGAGTCGTTGTAGATCTGCTGTGATGACATTTTGCAGTGACAATGCTGCTTTGTCTAGTCTCATGGCAATAGTCAAACAGTGACGACTTTTTCCACCTATTGCGGCGACTTTTAATGAATTTTGTAATTAAAAAATTATTTTTATCTGCCCAACACCACTTAGGTCAACCCAGCCCGTAATAGGACCCCGAAACGACACTAATTTATTACCTCTTATTATTTGGTGGCACTTGAACTATAACGCATGACCTAGCATATGAAAACAAAAGAGTTCAGCAATTCTACTGAGTTAACTTTTAATAATTTCTTTCTATTAGGAAATAAACAAAGTTTATTTATATGTTTTAGTTGTAGCATTAAATTTGTATTTTTCCTCAAGAATATTCTGTACAGATTTTGGTTGTAACTATATTGATAAGTTTGCTAGGTGATAAATTATTTGTTGTAATCTTTTAGGAGTTTGACTTATCTCAATTTTTCTCTTGTACAAATACGTGAATGTTGATTGAAAGAATTTAGCTTTTTCTCAAATCTTGTTCTCTTTATGGTATCAGAGCACTAATCCTCTAACGAGAAAAACCGATCTCTGGCCAATTCCATTCACGACTTCAACACTTCCATATTCATCATGTCATCTAACTACTCTCCTTCCTCAAATGAGCCAACTCCTCCAACTGACTCAGTTATCCCCTCACCGCTTATTATCATCAACTCTCAGGCTCAACTTCCTATCAAACTCACGTCGACAAACTACCCTGCATGGTTTGTTCAGATTCATAGTCTTCTTGTAGGCTATGACCTCTTGGGATTTGTGGATGGAACTCTCTCGTGTCCATCTCCAGTTATCACATCTGGGAAAGAAACCATACCCAATCCTAAATTTGCTAAGTGGATTCGGCAAGACAAATTACTGCTGAACGCCATTGTTAGCTCCCTTTCTCCAAACCTTGTATCATTTATTGCTGCAAAGTCTTCAAAAGAAGCGTGGACCACAATACAAAACACTTATGCAAAGTCGTCTCGTGGTCATATTATGCAATTGAAAAGTAGTTTAGGCCAACTTCACAAGGGTGATCAGTCATTCACGGAATATATGCATCATGTGAAGAGCATTGTGGACAATCTTTCCCTAATGAATTCGACTCCTGACTCAGATGAGCTCATTCTTCACATACTTAGAGGCTTGGACCAGAATATAATGGATTATGCGAAGCCATTAGAGCTCAAGACATGTTCATCACTTTTGATGAACTACACGAGAAGTTTGTTACTTGTGAGTCCCAACTTCAAAACACCTCCCAAACAATCAGTCTACTGAACACATCTGGACCAATTACAGCCATTTCATCTATAAAATCAGCCACCAACCCTAACCATCAACAAAACCAATCTAGTTTGCATACCAACTCAAAAAACAACAACCGCTCTTTCTCGCAACACAATAGCCACCGCTCAGGACCAAATAATTATAAAGGATTCTGTCAATTATGCTACTAGCAGGGACACACGGCCAAAAATTGCCCCTCATACAGATACACTCCTTGGCTGAATTCAAGTCCTTCTTCTACCATCTCAAGTCGAATCAAGAACTTTGCTCCCTCTGCCCATCTTGCTACTCAACAATCCCCATCTACAAATGAGTGGCTGCTTGACTCAGGAGCATTCCACCACATCACCTCTGATGTTCAAAATCTATCTCTTCACTCTGAATACACTGGCCTTGACACTGTTCACATCGGTGATGGCTCAGGTTTAAAAATAACACACACAAGAAACACCAAGCTCTCTTCACCATCATCTCATTTTAATCTTTCTAATGTCTTATGTGTTCTTGCTATGCACAAAAATTTAATCTCTGTTTACAAGTTTTGTACCCAAAATAATATCACTGTTGAATTCTCACCGCGTTGCTTTGTTATGAAACACTTGCAGACGGGAACTCCAGTTTTACACGGACCAGCTAAAGACGGAGTCTACGCATGGCCATATTCAAAGACTAGATCCATTATTGCCTTTTCTGTTAGCAGTTCCAGTTTTGATATAGGCCACCCTTCTATTAAAATTCTCTCTCATCTAGTTTCCAGCAAACAATTATCTATGTCATCAAATAAGCATACCACTTTCATGTGTAATTCATGCAAAAGCAATAAAGCTCACAAGTTACCTTTTTCCAATTCCACAGTTCAAAGCAATAAACCATTACATCTAATTTACTTGGATGTTTGGACGTCACCTATTGAGTCTATTGATGGTCACAAATATTATATTATATTTGTTGATCATTTTACAAAATTTGTGCGGCTATACCCACTAAAGAAAAAATCCGATGTTCACAACACCTTCGTCCATTTTAAAGAACTTGTTGAAAATTATTTCCAAACAAAAATTATCAGTCTTTACCCAGACAATGGCGGAGAATACATAGCCTTCACTCCATACCTAAAAATTGATGATCGGGTCCCTAAAAATTGAAAGGATTTTCATAATAAAAGTCTTATTAGAAAGAACAGCACGGTCTTCCTTAGCTGCAATTTCCAAGTTAGGTTGTTCAACATCATCGTCAGCCGCTATTTCCAAGTCCGTTGTTAAACATTGTCCTTAGTCTCCATTTCTAATTGTGTTTTGTTCCCTGAATGTATATAAAAGAAAAAAAAAATAACTATGAGAATAAACACCAATGAAGTCAGTATATAAAAACATCAAATTCAGACACGGGTTTCAAACAGAATCAGAGAGAAGGAAAAGAAAAAAAAGGGACACTCTTCATTGATTATATATTAAAAAGAATAGGCAAGAATCAATACAGTTAGGTAATGAATTTAGCATGAAAAAATTAAATTAAAATTTAAAAAATCAAAGAGCCACAGGGCATACCCTATAGCGACGATGACACGTGTTGTTGCTATAGACACACCCTACAGCGACAACTTTCTATGTCGCTAGTGCAGTTTGATCCTACAGGTGCAACGTTTTCGCAATGTTGTAAGTGAAGCTGCAGCAACAACATCACATGTCGTTGCAAAATGTCGTCTTTGTAGGCCCTATTTCATGTAGTAGAGAAAGAAAAAGAAATAAGTGTTAAATGCAACCACTTATAGTGTGACACACATCCACAAATGCCTATGAATTTCCTATGAATTTAGAATATGGACAAGTATCTGACCTGTGACTTTTTTCCTTCTTGCTTTCATGATCGTCTAATCTTCTTTTGCAAAAAACATGCCCTGTTACTAAAGATTCTCATATTATCCATTGTCATTTGGGTTTTTGCTCTATATACGAAACAAGTAGTAAACTTCTACCTGTTATTTACAATTTTGTTTCAATCTCATCTCAAGTCTCAATCAATGTAATCACAAATGCACTGATTTACACGGTGATTGAGTCTTTCCAAAAGTTTGTTATGCATTCTCAATATATAGAAGTCTTAATTATAATTACCAAATTAAGTACTAAAGTTGCCAAGATTCACACGTTGAACCATTAGATTGCTGATAAGTGTATTTTATATGCAAAAATACTTCTCTTAACTTAGGCAATTCTATATGAAATCGAGTAAATTTCTACCTAATTTGTGTGAATATGGTTTATATAGGTGAAAAGCTCAAATTGGAGTGATACAAGTGAAAAGAACTATTTTTGAACCAAGTTGAGCTTTACATGCATCAAGATGTGAAGGCTCGGGAGTGAGAAGAGAAAAGATCAATGTCAACAAGTGTAAAGGCCGAATGCCACCGTTGAAGAACTTGAAAGAGATCATTTGGGTCATGTTTAAAGAGAGCGGGGACCCTAATGAATAGGTCAAAAAGTTTGGGGACGTGCTTAAATGAAGAAAAAGCTGAAAAGGACCATTGCCGCAAGAAAAAGTTAAATCAGGGACTGAATCGCCGTGCTGAAAGTAGGCCGCTAGTGGGCGCGGCAAGCAAACCGCCCCCTACCCGCGGCCTAGCCAATTTTTCTACTGGGGGCGGGTAGGCCGCGGCAAGTAAACCGCCCCCGACCAGCGGCCTGTATAGGGAGACGCCGTTTACCCGTTTTCGGGCTCTTTTTGACACATTCTAGGGTTCTAAGGCCTCCCCAACTATAAAAGAATGAAAACCCTTTGGTAAAAGGGAAGATTCATCATTGAAACTCATTCTTGAGGGCTACGAGATTGGAGCAAGGGCTTGGAGATTGAAGTCGGGGTTCGTGTGAAGATTGAAGAACGAAGTTCTTCGTTTGGTGCAAACGTTTTCTTTGTTATTCTTCGTCTTTTCTTTGCTAGAATCTGGTCATGTATTCAAACCCTACGAATGCTTATGTTATGAATTCCTTTATTATGTGTAACTAATTTTCCTTGTTGAGACAATCGATGAAGCAATAAACATGTTTTGTTTGTGTTAATCCCATTCATGACTCTAATTTTTATTGCGTGCTTATTTTTTATTGTGATATGTAATTACCTTTTATGAGCCTGATCAACTTATAATTGCATTAGTGAATTCGTGAGGAAACCGAGAGGTAAGTCACCAATTTAGCACTTCAATAGGAAACATAAATTGCATAGAATATGGAGATATACTTTAGTGATTTGTGTGACCACAAAAATGGTTTCTTGTTAATTAATGCACTCAACTAGATTGAAATTCACATAGAGATATAGTGGGTTTACTTGGTTGGGTAGATTTGAATTTGCTCGAGAGAGGTTTTCAATTAAACTTGTGAAACTGGTTGTGAGTGTGTGATGGTGAATTGTCATGAGTGGGATTGCATAATTAGAACGCCTGTTTATTGTGGATTTGTGAGTCTCAACGCTTTCATTCATATATTTTCTAATCCATAAATTTGAGTTCCTTCTTAGATTAAAATAGATAGAGCATTTAATTATTAGTTTAAACAACCACATTATTCTTTTGCAAACTCGTGATTTCTTTATTCAATTGGTGTGAAATTGACTTAAGTGAAATAGGTGACAACTTTTCCTGTGGGATCGATATTCTTGACTCATCTAGTCCTATACTACTTGAATGATATCGCGCACTTGCGATTTCGCTTATCAAGTTTTTGTTAATTGCTCGAGTCACACAGGCTTCGAAGAGTGGTAAAGACACATCGAAGGCATTAGTTTTTTTTTCCGAACCTAATCTGTACAAGACTTGAAAGTAGGGATGAGATTACCAGCATCTAGTCATTGCCTAGCTTCAATTGGTCAGCCGAAAATACTCCACTCAAATTCTCAATATGCATGGAATCCACACCAATCTTACTAGCATCCTCAAGGCTCAATCTCCCCCAAACTTAAACTCAATTAGGGTTTACAACTAAGAACAATGAAAGGGTAAGGTATTCTAATTCTCCTTTTTGACTATTATCTAAATCATTCACCCGACTAAAGTGTTGATTATGGTGACTTACGCCAAATGAAGAACGAGTCAAACATAGACAAGCTACTTTTCACCAAATTTAATTCATATAGCAATGTCCCATCACAAATCACAAACAACACAAGTTCCAGGCGATTTCAATCAAACCAGCCGACAAGGCAAAATGAAAAAATTGAAAGAAATTCAAAATTTTTTTTTTTTAAACAAGACATGACGAAAATGCAACTACTTAAGTAAATATGGTTCCAACAGTTAACATCTCAAGCATCAATCTTCAAAATAAGTTACACCTCCCCGAAACTTAAAAGTTTACATTGTCCTAATGTAAAAACACAAAAGAAGGATATTACCCGATGAAGCTCATTTGGGCCAATGTTGATTTTGACTGAAACTCACATCCCAGGAGGAGATGAGGGCACTGGGAGTTGCATAGCCACAAGTATATTCACCAAGATCAACATTCATCTAGAAAACAACAATTTTTGATGTTATTTAGAGGTTGAAGGGGAGCAGAAAACATAATAAACATAAAACATAAAATCAGAAATAAATGTGCCTAACACTAATGTAATTCTAGAATCTAAATGCAATGCACAAATCAAAATCAGAGAAAACCAAGGATAGAGGATGGGTTGCCTCCCATTAAGCGCTCGATTTATAGTCTAGAGCTCGACTTTTCCAAGACGATTGTTCTTACGGAACTCAAAACAATGCTTTAAATGGTCTGCTTTTCTTGACATGAATGACTTTGTACCCTTCTTTTTTGCATCCTTAAAAATTGGAGCTTGACTTGCATGGGAACAATAGTCCTTTTTAGGTTGTTTAACTCGAACTCAATGACGTATACTTCCACTCCCTCATCGGAATTGATCACAAAGTCAATCTTGTTGTAATCATGAAAATCAAAGAGTGGGTCAGTACTCACAACATCATTCAATGTTGCTTCTTTACCTTGCTCTTTTATTACCCACTCTTTATCTTCCTCAGGGTCTTCACTTTTAATTAGAACTTCATTGAGTTGAATAACTGGCCCATTATACAAATCTCTGGGTGAATGCACTTTTAACAGTGTTGTACAGCAAAGTTTGTGTTCCACTGAGTTAGACTCTGTGTTGCTTGGTAGAACATCATGTTCTATTTTAGCATCTTCCACCACCAACTCTTCACCATCATTTTCTACATTATGTCCAACCACCTGCCTATTGTCACCCATCTCTACTTGGCACAAAGAATCTGCAGCTCTTTCCCTCATTTTGTCTACTTTTTTCATGAAGTTATCAGTATTTTGTGCAAATTGTTAAGTAGCTTTACCAAGTTGTTCAATAAGCTTTTCAAGATTTGATGTCTCTTTATAATGATGATGTCGCAAACTTGGTAGAATTTCTTGATTCCCACCCCAATTAGAAATAGGGTACTCCATCTGTTTATGGTCATCATTGCAGAAATAGAAGCTTTGTGTAGTTGGTCCTTTCCAAAACAAGTTCATAGGCAGATCATCAATATCTATGTGAGAAGTTTGTGGGGAAACAAACTCATCCCAAAATAATCCTATGGGCAAGTCATCACGATCAGCTTCGTAGTCAATCATCTCAAGATGTTGATCCAATCTCCATGCCCCCTAAAACAAAATTGAGTCAAAGAACCAATGGATCAACATGAAAATTAGTGAAAAATAAAATAAAACTGATTCAACTAGCAATAAAATTCATTCAATGGAAGCAAGTAACTTAAAACTTTCCCCGGCAACGGCGCCAAAAACTTGATAGGCGAAATCGCAAGTGCACGATATTGTTCAAGTAGTATAGGACTAGATGAGTCCCAAATATCGATCCCACAGGGAAAGTTGTCACCTATTTCACTTGAGTCAATTTCACACCAATTGAATAAAGAAATCACGAGTTTGCAAAAGAATAATGAGGTTGTTTAAACTAATAATTAAATGCTCTATCTATTTTAATCTAAGAAGGAACTCAAATTTATGGATTAGAAAATATATGAATGAAAGCGTTGAGACTCACGAATCCACAATAAATAGGCGTTCTAATTATCCAATCCCACTCATGACAATTCACCATCACGCACTCACAACCAGTTTCACAAGTTTAATTGAAAACCTCTCTCGAGCAAATTCAAATCTACCCAACCAAGTAAACCCACTATATCTCTATGTGAATTTCAACCTAGTTTAGTGCATTAATTAACAAGAAACCATTTTTGTGGTCACACAAATCATAAAAGTATATCTCCATCTTCTATGCAATTTATGTTTCCTATTGAAGTGCTAAATTGGTGACTTACCTCTCGGTTTCCTCACGAATTCACTAACGCAATTACAAGTTGATCAGGCTCATAAAAGGTAATTACATATCACAATAGAAAATAAGAACGCAATAAAAATTAGAGTCATGAATGGGATTAACACAAACAAAACATGTTTATTGCTTCATCGATTGTCTCAACAAGGAAAATTAGTTACACATAATAAAGGAATTCATAACATAAGCATTCGTAGGGTTTAAATACATGACCAGATTCTAGCAAAGAAAAGACGAAGAATAACGAAGAAAATGTTTGCACCAAACGAAGAACTTCGTTCTTCAATCTTCACACGAACCCCGGCTTCAATCTCCAAGCCCTTGCTCCAATCTCCTAGCCCTCAAGAATGAGTTTCAATGATGAATCTTCCCTTTTATCGAAGGGTTTTCGTTCTTTTACAGTTGGGGAGGCCTTAGAACCCTAGAATGTGTCAAAAGGGCCCGAAAACGCGTAAACGGCGTCTCCCAATACAGGCCGCGGGTAGGGGGCGGTTTTCTTGCCGCGGCCTACCCGCACCCGGCAAAAAATTGGCTAGGCCGCGGGTAGGGGCGGTTTGCTTGCCGCGTCCACCAGCGGCCTACTTTCAGCACGCGCGATTCAGTCCCTGATTTGATTTTTTCTTGCGGCAATGGTCCTTTTCAGCTGTTTCTTCATTTAAGCACGTCCCCAAACTTTTTGACCTATTCATTAGGGTCCCCGCTCTCTTTAAACATGACACAAATGACCTCTTTCAAGTTCCCCAACGGTGGCATTCGGCCTTTACACTTGTTGACATTGATCTTTTCTCTTCCCACTCCCGAGCCTTCACATCTTGATGCATGTAAAGCTCAATTTGGTTCAAAAATAGTTCTTTTCACTTGTATACTACAATTTGAGCTTTTCACCTATATAAACCATATTTACACAAATTAGGTAGAAATTTGCTCGATTTTATATAGAATTACATAAGTTAAGAGAAGTATTTTTGCATATAAAATACACTTATCAATTGCTTTTTGGAGGAAATTATAATAAGAATAGTATGTATGCATGGTGAAAGCTTGATTGGTGTTTGAAACATGCAGCTATAATTGAATAACTATCAAATCAATATTAGACAAAATTGTAACTTGTGTGTATAATCAGAATTACACAAAACTTTATGAATAATTGAAGTAGGCCACATTTCTTTTGGGGGGTGGCCATCTTCTCTCCACGTTACCATTGTTTTTAAAAAAAACCTTTTAAAACCAGTTTCGTTTATAGGGGTTGCGAAGTTTTGCTTACCTCTTTTACTCTCTTTTGGCTCTACCCTGGCACATATGTTCTAGTACAAATTTTTGTAGACTTCTAGCTTACCAATTAATATAATATAGTGTTTGGGAAAATAAAAATTAATAGTATACCATATAACTAATGACTAGTTCTCAAATTAGAACAAGTAATTAGACTATATATTCAAGCATATGCAATATACAAGCAAAGCAAACATTCAAGACATTAATTTCTCCAAAAACAAATGTCACTATATAGTAGAGCACTACTTCGAAGACGTTTGCAGATATTTGTACGAACTTGCCCACCGCACAACTCAGAGAAAAGAGGACACATAACATGGCATTGGTACACATTTGTACAAAATGTGCCATTATATAATAACTCAATATAAGTCGGAAAACTAATATAATTTAATGTTATAAATCAATATAAATCGGAAAAGTAAGATGAAATAATAAACAAAATACACATTTTACTAATGAAAAAGAAATTTTACTAATGAAAAAGATATAAAATTGTGATCGTAATAAACGATAGGGTAGCAGACTGCGTAGTAAAATTATATATTAAACTTTGTTATTGAATTTTCTAACCTTAATTAGTCTTTAGGTTTTTAATAAAATTAAACACACTTATAAATACAACCCATCAAATATGACTGGTCAATTGTCATTCAGAGTGTTGCTGTTTCTGCAGCTGTTTCTCCCATTACATCATTATAGAAGATTCCAAAACTCGTGCTTCTTTCCATAATCCAATCTGACAGGGGTATAACTTTAAAATCCAATCAATAATTTAGTCCCGATCTAATAGTACATGATGTCATGCAACTACGAGGCATAAATCGTGTCATGCCTCATAGGAAACTACAATCACGTAGTGTGTCTTGATACACGCTATGTGGTCGTATCAAGACATACAATTATATGCCGTCATTGTAAGCACTAACGTACAGCTGCAACTACACGTGTCGTCAATGTAGACACATCATATAGCAATGACTTTCTAGTGTCACAGGTGTTGGTTGGATCCTACAGCGGTGATTGTTGCAATAT
The DNA here is from genome assembly GCA_963692815.1 of Nyctanthes arbor-tristis. NCBI lineage: Eukaryota > Viridiplantae > Streptophyta > Magnoliopsida > Lamiales > Oleaceae > Nyctanthes > Nyctanthes arbor-tristis. The sequence continues at coordinate 124,076 of CAVNYN010221818.1, forward strand.
ATCATAGCCGTAGCCCCTATGTCTTGTAGTAAGGTCTAGTTCCAAGCGAGATAGTCAGGGGACAAACAGGCGAGAGGATCTTCATAGCATGCCAAGGTCTCTCTAACTTCCTCCTTGGTCTTCTAGTCATATATGTCAATGGGACCAAACATTTGAGTGCTCAGCAGTTTGTCCTATGCATCATCAACCCTTGGAGCTATATCAACAAAGGAAAGCTCACGATGCCAAAGGAGGCAGCAAACTCACGATATCGAAGGAAACTCAACTGGAGAGGGGAAAAAAAGAAGCGAGAAGTTAAAGGTAGTTAAAAAGGGAAATAATATAGCTTTATAAAACTTAAAAAGACAAGTGAGAAAAGTTAATAGTCTACCTTCAAGGACCTCCCATTATCGTCATAGCAACACCTAAACTCAGGCCTCATACGTTGTAGGCGCTTAACTGCTACGTGATAGTTTGGATATGAAAATTTGGCTAGATTTATCTTCAGGTTGTCAATGATAATTTGCTTTCCACGGCACATAGCAGTGAACTCTACCCAATGAGGGTACCTTGGGTTGATCAGTATGATGACCGATCCCTACAAAGTGAAAGGATTTTCATAATAGAATTCCCATCAGTAAGAACAACATGATCCTCCTCAACTGCAATTTCCAAATTAGGTTGTTCAACATCATCCTCAGCCGTGTTTTCCTCACATTGTTCAGCATCATCCCCAGACACCATTTTCAGTTGTGTTTTGTTCGTTAAATATGTGTAAAAGAAAAAAAATTAACTAAGAGAATAAACGCCAATGAAGTCAGTATATAAAAACATCAAATTCAAACACAGGCTTCAAATAGAATCAGAAAGAAGGAAAAGAAAAAATGGAGGGGATCATTATTCATTAATTATATATTAAAAAATAGGAAAGAATCAGCTGCAGTCAGATTACGAATTCAGCATGAAAAAATTAAATTAAAATTTTAAAAATTAAAGAGTTGTAGGGGCACACCCTACAGCGATGACTACATGTGTCGTCGCTATAGACACACCCTACATTCAATAACTTTCTAGTGTTGCCGGTGTAGTTTGATACTACATCGGTGTAAGTAAAGCTACATCGACGAAATTACATATTATTGTAAAATGCTGTTGCTGTAGCCCCATTTCTTGTAGTGAGTAGACAGAGAAAAAAAAATAAGCATTAAATGTCACCACTTATAGTGTGACACTGTCCACAAATTCCTATGAATTTCCTATGAATTCAAAATATGGACAAGTATCTGACCCTTGACCTTTTGCGTTCTTGCTTTCGTGACCATCCAATCTTCTTTTGCATAAAAACATGCCCTGCAACTAAAGATTCTCTGATTATCCGTTGTCATTTGGGTTTTTTCTCTACATATGAAGCAGGTCTTAAACTTCTATTGTTATTTAAAATTTGATTTCAATCTCATCTCAAGTCTCAATCAAAGTAATCATAAATCCACTTAGGATTTATATGGTGATTGAGTCTTTCCAAAAGTATGATATGCATTCTCAATATAGAGAAGTCTTAATTATAGTGACCAAATTAAGTACTAAATTTGCCAAGATTCATAGGTTGAGCCACTAGATCGCTTTTTAAAGGAAATTATAATAAGAATAGTGTGTATGGCGAAAGTTTGGTTGGTGTTTGAAATGTATAACTGTAATTGAAAAACTATCAAATCAATATTAGGTGATATTGTAACTTGTGTGTACAATAAGAATCAAACAAAACTTAATCAATAATTGAAATAGACTATATTTCATGGGTGAAGGAGAGGGGTGTGGCCATCTTCTCTCCACTCGCCCCTCGTTTTTAAAGAAATCTTTTAAAACCCTTTGAAAAAAAAAATTTTAGAAAAAAAAATTAGTGTTTTGTTTATAGGGGTGAAGTTTTGCTTATCCCTTTTACTATCTTTTGGCTCTACCCTTGGCACATATGTTCTAGTACAAATTTTTGTAGACTTCTAGCGTACCAATTAATATAATATAATGTTTTGGAAAATAAAAATTAATAGTATACCATATAACTTCTGTCTAGTTGTCAAATTAGAAGAAGTAATTACACCATATATTCAAGAATATGCAATACACAAGCAATGCAAACATTCAAGATATTAACTTCTTCAAAAACAAATGTGACTGTATCGTAGAGCACTACTGTTGAAGACGTTTGTAGATATTTATACGAACAAGCCCACCGCACAGCTCAAAGAAAAGAGGACACATAACATGGCATTGGTAAACATTTGTACAAAATGTGCCGCGATATAATGACGCAATATAAATCAGAAAACTAATATAAATCCATGTTATAACACAACATAAATAGGAAAAGTAAGATGAATAATGAATAATAAACAAAATACAAATTTTACTAATGAAAAAGATGGAAATTTGTGATTGTAATTACCAATAGAGTAGCAGACTGCGTGGTTAAATTATACATTAAACTTTGTTACTGGATTTTCTAACCTTAATTAGACTTTAGGTTTTTGTTAAAATTAAACACACTTATAAATACAACCTATCAAATGTGAGTGGTTAAATGTCATTTGGAATGCTGCTGTTTTTGTAGCTACAGATTTTTTCTCCCATTTCATCATTAAGATCCCAAAAGTTGTGCTTCTTTCCATAATCTAATCTGACTGGGGAATAACTTAATAATACAATTAATGATTTAATCCCAATCTAATATTATATAATGTCATACAACGAGGCATAAATCATGTCACGCCTCATAGGAATCTACAATCACTTAGTGTCTTTTGAAACACACTATGTGGTCATATCAAGACATATTTCTTGATACAAGTATATGTCATCACTGTAGGCACTAACGTGTAGCTGTGACTACACATGTTGTCGCTGTAGACACACCCTATAGCGATGACTTTCTAGTGTCGCTGGTCTAGGTTGGATCCTACAGCAGCCATGTTTAGCTACTGCTGTAGGTAAAGCTACAGCAATGACATTGCATGTCGTTGCAAAATGTCCCCGCCGTAGCCCCAATTTCTTGCAGCGATTTTTAATTCCAAGCAAAATAGTCGGGGGACAAAGAGGTGAGGAAATCCTCATAGCCTGCCAAGATCTCTCTAAATTCATCATTGGTCTTCTAGTCATACATATGAATGGGGCCAAACCTTCCAGTGCTCACCAGTTTGTCCCATGCACCGTCAACCTTTGGAGCTATGTCAACAAAGGAAAACTCATGACATCGAAGGAGGTAGGAAAACTCACGATATCAAAGGAACCTCAACTAGAGAAGAAATTAAAAAAAAAAACAAAAAGAAGAAGAAGAAGAAGAAGAGGAAAGTTAAGAAAAGTTAATAGTCTACCTTCATGGGCCTCCCATGATCATAACGACGCTTAAACTCAGGCCTCATACACTATAGACGCTAAACCCTACATGATAGTTCGGATAAATGCCTCTAGAATTATCTTCAAGTTGTCAATGATAATTTGCTTTCTACAACACATAGCAATGAACTCCACCCAGTGAGGGTCCCTAGGGTTGATCAACATGATGATCGGGTACCTACAAGGTGAAAGGATTTTCGTAAGAGAATTCTCATCAGTAAGAATAGCACGGTCATCTTCAGCTGCAATTTCCAAGTTAGGTTGTTCAACATCATCTCCAGCCGCCATTTCCAAGTTACTTTGTTCTACATCGTCCTCAGCTTGCATTTCCAATTGTGTTTTGTTCCCTGAATGTATATAAAAGAAACAAAATTAACTAAAAGAATAGACACTAGTGAAGTCAGTATATAAAAACATCAAATTCAAACACTGGCTTCAAATAGAATCAGAAAGTAGGAAAAGAAAAAAAAAAGGGAATCACAATTCATTGATTATATATTAAAAAGAACAGGTAAGAATCGACATGTTACAAATTTAGCATGAGAAAACTAAATTAAAATTTAAAAAATTAAAGAGCTGTAGGGCACACCCTACAACGATGACTTTCTAGTGTCGCCAGTGTAGGTTGATCCTACAGCAGCGACATTTTTCTGCCGTTGTAGATAAAGCTACAGCGATGACATTACATGTCATTTCAAAATGTCATCGTTGTAGCCCCCATTTCTTGTAAATTATAACTGGTTTTTTGACTAAGCATTCCTCTACCTTATATTAATAGCGAAGATAACACATAAACCTTTGGGGTATATAATATTCAAGTTCATAATTCAAGCATCATAAAAAATACTATATTTTTTTCTGTACTAGAATTTACTAATTTCATTTTATTAATAACCCACAAAGTGACGGGTGACTTTGATTGAAACGTTTAAATTTTGATCTTCAAAATTTGAAGGTTTCATAATTCCAGAAAGCACCATCTCAAATTGTGCTTGCATGTGAACCCATTTACTTCATAATTCATAATGTCACATTACCGCCTTAGAAATTACAGTATCAACATTCTTAGAAAATTCTTCCATCCAACTGATGCGGTTTGATTTGTTGTCAAACAGTTTAATGAAAAAGTTGTGCATTTAGGTAAACCCAATTTTCAAAACGATTGGGGGCCTATTGATCCTAATTGAAATTAAATTTTAAATTCATATCAAATGAGTGTACATAGAAGTTATGCATAGTGAGGAACCACGTCAAATCCTATTATTATTGCTATTAAATTCTAAGTGCACGTCTCATAAGAGTACTGAAGCGACATATGTGCACAATAATGCTAAAAAACCATTTGAAATCTGATTAGAAATAATTTCTTTCTGCACACGTCATATTTTTTTGTGTACATGTGTCACTTTTATGTACTTTATGTATAATGTGAATTTGAAATTTTATTACAATTTGAAATAGGTTCTTTAAAGGATCTGTGAGAATATGGAGTAAATGGATTTGTCAATGAATGCCCGATTGAAAAAAAATTATGCGCTTGGATGAACTGCACCAATTTTTCAAAGATTAGGTCTCCCGGTACATATTGAAAGGTTAGTATGAAAGTGTAAATAAATGCTAATTAAAGTTGGGGGCCTTTTTTCAATTTACCCTCCTATGTCTATACAAATTGAAACTTTTCTTTTTAACGAAAAAATAAAAATACATAACAAATGCAGCCAAGCATAACGTGAATGTCTGTTAAAAAAAAAGTATAAAGTGAATGCAAATTCTAACGAAAAACAAAATCAAGTGTGCACAATGCGTTTACCACTATATATTATAATCTCCTTACATAAGTGATCTAATAAAATTCTTAATCATTAACATGTTATTTAAAATATGGGACAGATTTTTAAAATTTTAACTTCAATCTAGACTAAAAGGCCCTAATCTTTTCAAAATTGACACCGTTCATCCAAATGTAAAAATTTTTTCCTTAAATCCTCAGTATCTGTTTGGCAACCTATTAAATAACATGCTATTATAAATACAATTAAATTTGAATAATTCTAGAGGGACATAAAAATAGGATATTATTAGGTGATATTCTCATGTGGCACACATTCATTGGGTGATGATTACATAACTACTTTTTCATCATCCAATACAAGTGTGCCAGCTAAGAATGTTACATAATAATGTCCCCCTAGAATTTTTCATTAAATTTCAAATTCATGTCATGCATTAGTACAGAAAAGTATACATTTATACAAAAAATAAAACTTGTGCATAATAAAGAAATTATTTCCAATTAAATTTCATCTGTTTTTTTCCTCATTAGTGTTAATCTCACAAATTGTCCCCAATCTTTCAGTTTAGTCTCGATCTCATCCCCAGCCTTTACTTTGTCACCCCACAGCCCCCAATCTTTGATAAATATGCATAAATCGCCCCCATGAATGATTTCCGTTCAAAAGTGCCGTTAATTCTGTGTCTGCACTCCACGCGACATTATGGGTGAAGGGTAGGATTGGAATAACAAAAAATCACCATTTCCTTCCCTCCAAATTTAAGCAATAGGTTACATACATATAAACCCTTCCCTCCACATTCTATATTAGAATACTCTAACAATGGAAGGAGAGAGAGTTAGTAGGTATGGAGGTAGAATGCCACTGCGGATACCATGGATCAATGCAAATCCAAGAAGAAGATACGTTCGGTAAAGAGTTTCTTCTTAATTTCGGGAGTGAGTTTGTTCTTCTCCTAAATCTGATTTTTTTTTTATTTGATTATGAAATTCCATAGGGAATGAGTTGCCGTTGCTTCTTATGGTATGACTCACCCATGTGTGAACGTTCAAAACAAGTGATTCTGGGTTTACAAGCAATGATGCGTGGTCTCAAGGCACATATCCAACATTTGGAAGGAGAGAATTTGAGATTGGAGACTAGAATAAGAAGGTTAGAGAGACAAAACACTCGTCTACAAATGAAGCATAATACGGTTCATCTCGAGCAGAGACGTGTACAAATCCCCATACCTAAGGACAGACGTTTGGTAATCTTGACAGTGATCGGCTTGTTTCTAATTTGGAAAATCTTTTTTTAGAACTCACGTGCCAGTACTATGTAATGAATCCCATGTAAGATGATATGCTTGGAAACATTGGTAAATGTAATTCAACTTTCCATGTTTTGCTATGAAAAGATTGTTTTACGTATCTCTCTGGAGAAAGACAGTTTGAGGGATCTAGAAATCAATTAAATGTTAGGGATGAAATGTGAAACAGAAACGAAACGAAACGCTGGGGACGTATGGTGCGAAACCTTTAAAAGGTTTGGGACAGATTGTGCGAAACCTGTGACACGTTGGGGACGTATTGTGCCAAACCTTTGAAAGGTTGAGGACGCGGGTGACACCTAACATTGAAGCATTTCCCTGCATGAAGCAGAACTAAAGCAGCCATGGCAGCACACCAGAAACTCAAGATTAGGGCAACACTATTTCTCAACCATACACAACTAATATACGAGCCAATAAGCCTTGATAGCTAGCAAAACGATACACGTATGACATATCTACATCATACTGCAGTTATTCAAGGTAATATCACTTAAGCTTCATTCATTTACGTAGCAATAGCCCAGGCAACCATCCAAGAGAACAAAAGCAAGTCAACGAAAACCACCGCTGTAATATATATCACAATAATAGTAGCTTAAGGGTACAAAAGCCATAATCCCTCACTCAAGCTACACTGCTATACTATGCAATGGTGCCCAAACAGCAACAAAATGGAAACTCGTTGCCAGTGCCAATCTCAAGATTGTCAATTGCCATGGCTTGTGGTGTTCCTTCCACTACTCCCAGCCCTGTTCTTGGGTCGCTTGCTGCTCCTTTTGTTGTGTCCGTCGCCGCCACAATTTCTACATGTCATTTTCATGCCATGTCTGCCTCTTTGTTTGTCGGTTGGCGACAGCTCTTCTGCTTCTCTTCTTCTTGCTTTTTTGGGCCAACCAGGTTATGTCCTAAAAAATTGAACAAGGTAACATATATTAATGCATAGCCATATGCAGCACAACTCAATATATATTACTAGTTATTAGAATGTAATAAATGTTAAAGCACCATATAGAATAATTAAGTTTTAACCAAAGACAATAAACTGAGCCAGTCTATTTTACCTGAATGGTGGTGGCTTGACTGATGGCACAGTCCATTCCCATAATTCTGGGCCTGCCATTGGTGGAATAACTGGCGTATAAGTCCTCAGGAATGCTTCTCGACTGTAGCATGGTGCTACAAAATGGTCCACAGTTAACCCCCAAAGGCCAACTGCACTCATTACATGGCTACATTGGAGGCCCATCAATTGCATTCTCCTGCAACTGCAAGTCCTACGTGTTAAGTCCACAACATATCTGAGGCCACGACCATCTATCACCTCAAATCTGTGGTCACCTGCAAATGTGGCTTTAGAGAACCTGCACTTCTTTTTTGTTTTTTTCCAGTAGCTTCATAATCTTAGGGCCAAATGCATGGGACCACTTTTGCACATATGCTCTCTTTGTTGCCAACCTTGTCATCAAATAACCCCAAATCTTCTCTAGCATCATTATGATTGGCTTTTTTCTGGCTTCAACAATGGCAACATTAAGGACTCACAGAGATTATTGAGGAGGATATCGCATTAGCTGTCTTCCCAGAAGTAAGCTCTACTCCGATGCAGTGCTGGTCGTTTGATTAGCCATCCATATGCCTTAGTTTTTTCTTCCTTAAGCTTTTCCATGGCTGTTAACTAGTCAGCATATGTTGTGGCACGAGTAGCTGCCTACAGACGTAACTTCAAGCTGAGACTTGAGTATGTTTTTCTGAAATTACAGTAGAGATGGTGCACACAAAACCGATGCTCAGCACCTGAGTAACATGGTTCAACTGCATCTAACAATCCTTTTTGTTTATCTGACATGAAAGTCCAACCATTCGGATTACCAATTTGAATATCTTCAACCAAATATTCCAAGAACCATCTCCAACTATCTTTGCACTCGGACTCAACTACCGCATATGCAATTGGAAACATGGAATTCTCAGCATCAATTCCAACAATAGCCAATAGGTGACCCCCCTTTCCAACCCTTAGGTGGCAACCATCCAACCTACAAGCCGTCTGCAACCACTGATGAACCCTTCTTTCACTGCCTCCATATGTAAATCCTTTTGAAGACACGTGCATCACCCTCCATCTCAGTTTGCATTATAATAGTACTTTCGAGGTTTATTCTCCTTAACTCCAATACATAATCTGGTAGCAAGTTGTAATGCGCCTCATTCGTCCCTCGAATTAGCTCTAGGCATTTGGCCCTAGTGCGATAGAATTGAGACCTAGTCAGGGTTTTACCATGGTCTCGCCTGACCATCTCCTTAAAGCTTGCATATGTCATGTTCGGCTGAATCCTAAATGCAGATACATGCTTCCTAGCAAAAAGCGAAGAGTTTGCAAACTTATTTTCAAACACCATTGCACATGTGTGACCCATGTTGACAATGTTCAATTTGAATGTTATTGTTCCCATCACCACTATTGCATAGAGCACGAATAGACAAGATTTCGTTCGGCACTTGGCACGGAAACAAGTGTTGTCTCCCTTTACAAAATATATTCCTCATACGTTCTTCACCGAATATTGCTCTATTAAGCTCTTTAGCAAGCTTCTACTCTCAAAAACCAAATCTGCATTGTGCACAAATACTAAATCAACGAAGGTCTTCATAAATGGGAACGAAGAAAGTGGTGTAGCAATATATTAACAAGCTCTTTAATGGTGAAAACAGCATTATTTTATTAGCATATGTACAAAAAAAAAGTACAGTGGAGAAAATCAGTATGCTATGAATTTAAGCTACATTCAACCATAAACACTATACCTTTTTCAAAGTGGCACTCTTCGTTCTCCGGTGGTCCACTGTACACTGTAATGTTTAGTGTGTCTTGCTCCAATCTCATTATCACTGTCAAGGCTGTCCAACTCATCGGAATCTCCATCTTCACTCTGTTCACTACATTCATGTTGCATTTAGCTATCTCCAAACCATGCATCATTTTTTTGCATATCTGGAGTGGTGCTAAAGTCAAAGTCATCTATAACAGGCTCCTCTTCTTGCTTATAGTCACTATCCTCTAGGTTGTCATCATCATCCAGCTCTACATCACCTCCTGGGGTTGTCTCATCAACCCATGTTCATCAATTTCAGCCCCTTGTCTGGCAACTCCTTCATACCCACTCTCATCATTGACTAGAGGTTAATGTACATTGCTCGGACCTATTTCAATGTTATCTGGCAACCCATTATTGCCACTAACTGGTTCACTTCTGAAAGGAAACTCATTGTTCCCAACCTGAGAGTGGCCAACAGGGCCCCAATCAAATAGTTCTTCAAGGCAAGTGTCATTCTTCAAAATATCTTCCCAAAGCCACGTGGTCTCCTCAAGAGTATTATCAAACGGATTTTGAGATGGAATTGGTGGCTCATCTTCAGTCAACGGCTGACTTTCAGGTTCCTCATCAACATCTTCAACAAGCTCAGTTATCCTTATTAGGGGCTGTCCTCTCCATGATCGGATGCCAACCTAACCTCCTCCCCATCTTCTATTTCTTCAATGATTGGCTCTTGGCACGAAGGCGTAGGACACCATCCAATACTGAGCCTTTGGGGTGGTTGCAAGAAGAACACCTCAATGATCCTACTCTCTTCCAAATCTCCAACCATAGCTCAAACGTCATCATCAGTCTTAAGTCGTAGTAGGCCGCTTGATATTGGCTTGCCAACCTTTTTGTAGACATTGCCCATTGGGGGTCAAAGGCTTAAAGATTCTGCTATTGCGTCTAACTCATATTTGGAGAAGAAGTCAGAGTCAACATTGACAACATAAGCCACTTTCCCATGCTCATAAACATCATTGTGTAGCTTTCTTGGAAATACTCCTCCATATATACACTTCCAACGTAAAAAGGGTCGAGTCCTCACCTGCAACCATGTTAGAAAAAATAATGAGATCATGCATGCTTTATTTCCAATCAACATTAGGCAACCCTTTCACCCTCCCAATCAAACTACAAAGAACAGTGACACTGCTACTCTATGAATTAGGGAGACAAACAAGACATCAACATTCATTCACTGCCTATTTCTTACTGAAAAAATGTTCACTGAAAAAATGTTCACTAATCCACTACTTCCATCAACAATTAACTACATCAAATCCTCAAATACAACAATGTTCTATCACTATCATAATCAGACATAAGGCGTCAGATTGCATCATCAAATATAACACACAAGTGAAAAAGTTGTCGTTTTTATTTTTTTTTATTTCTCTTATGGCTTTCCTTACAACCGAACTACACAGATAAATACCTGCAGTTGTACTTCAAGGTGCAAATACCCACCGCTGTCGAACTACATAGACAAATTCCACAAAAACCTAAAAGTTCCCAACACATCATACCATATTTTATGCATCAATAAAGGAAAGGTTGTATATTTAGGCCATTTCGCTATAATCTGGGGCTTAACATTCAGATTGAAGGTTGATTTTGGGGATCAAGTCAAGCCATTAAAAAACCCTTACCATATGAAGGCTCTATCTCGACCTCTGTGCGAAGCCGGTATGCCATCTAATTAAGTAGCTACCCTCCAAGTCAGTTTCTTCAGCATCGGCGCCAGATTTTGTAGATCAGGTCAGCCACAGTTAGTAATGTGGCTTGTTGCTATTATGGGCTCGGCAAAGATTCGAAGTTTCTCAGACAACGCTTCTCTGCACTTTGTTGTTCATCTCGGCTGCCGTCTTTCACTTCTACTGCAGCAGAAGATGGTCGCCGTGGCCGTCGCCATTGCCAGGAGCTACTTCACGCCAGAAGTTATGATAGTGAAAGGTAATGACTATGGAGATCGACGCAGAGATCGACGCAGTGGAGTGTGGATATGATTAGCTTTGTGAGTTCCAAGGTTTGTTTTCTTGAAGTTTCGTTCATTTGTGATTTTTTGTTATTCCAGTCCTACCCTTCGCCCATAATGTCGCGTGGAGTGCAAACACAGAATTAACAGCACTTTTGGATGGAAATCATCCATGGGGACAATTTGTGCATATTTATTGAAGGTTGGGGGCTGTGGGATGACAAAACAAAGGTTGGAGATGAAATCGAGACTAAATACAAAGGTTGGGGACGATTTGTGAAATTAACCCTCCTCATTATATGTCAAGTGTCACTTCTATGTACTTTCTGGAGATGTGAATTTACAATTTAATTGGAGTAAGAAGCCCTCAAACATTTTGAAAATTAATGTGATTCATTCAAATGCATTATTTATTTCATTAAATCGTTAGGCTCTATTTGCAATCAGTTAAATCGTGTACTATTATAACTAAAGTTAAATTTCAAATTGAGACCATACATGAGTACTAAAAAGTGACACATTTAGGCAGAAATATAAGATGTTTGCATATATAAGTAAGATATTTCAAATTAAATTTCACATGGTTTTCTCTTGTTGTAATGTAGACATATCACTTCTATGTGTTCTTATGTAACATATATTTGGAATTTAATTTCAATTATAATGGGATTGTATTTAACTGGTTGTCAAAAAGTTTTTAATCTTTACTCTTCTATGATTAATTAGTTCATTAAAAGACTTCTCAGACAATGGAGTAATGGTTTGCTCAATGAATATTTGATTAAAAAATTATGCACTTGGATGAACTACGCCAACTTTTAAAGATTACAGCCTTCTGGTACAAATTTAAAGATTGAGGAGACAAAAGTACAAATAAGTGCAGTTGGAGAACCTTTTTGCATATATTGAAACTTTTTTATTTAAAAAAGAATGCATAAGTGCACGTGACTCCATGCAAAAAAATGAAACTAAATGCATGCAATGCACGTATTTTTTTTTAAAGGTATAAGTGGGGGAGAGAGGGAAGAAAGTAGGAATGATTCAAACTCGAGACCGACTATCTAAAACATAAGTATTTTACCAATGTGCCCCTTATTCAAACCATAACGGATGTGTGTTTACTATGTTATATATGTGATTCACTACAAGAAAAATGCTAATTAAGGACGGCCAAATACGTCAATAAATGTGGTAAATCCGTCTATAATCTTGATTAACGATGGCCAATGGCCGTCGAAAATGGCCATCAGTAATGGAGGTTTGCTACGCTGGAGATTCTCCAATAAAGTTCGAAAAAAGGGACCCAAGTTTGAATCTTCATAAGTGGGCATATAGATACGATTTTTTTGTTATTATTCAAAAAATGAATGATGTCAACAAGACCTGGAGCGATACCTGTGCCCGCCCAACCTTATCTTTTTGACACTTTAAGATCATACTTAATCTTGCTGACGAGCAAGTTTGCTACTATCAGTCCCCTCTAATCCATTTTGGGTGCAAAATACAACAATTTTGTTCTTTGAATCTTTTGGAAGCACACGTGGCATGTATGCTACGTGGGTCAGCAGTTTTTAACAAAATTTACAGGAAGTTCTTGAAAATATAACATGATACTCAGGACAAAATTCTTACTTGATTCAAATATCATATGGAAAATGGATATAGGTAGATTTTGTCCCTACACATTTTCAAAAGATGCCCCAAAAATCCAAAGTACTGAACGACCACGACCTGATCTCTCATAAGTCATCCAATGTAAAACACAATCCTATTGCTAACCAAATCATGTGCCTCGTCCACTACACATTGAACAAATTCTTGTCATATAAAACATGATTTATGCAAATCAAGAATTTCAAGTAAAATTCTCACACAAAAATTCCATTATATTCTTGACGTACAACATGCAAAAATTAGAAAGGAAAAATGTACATCAATGTTCAATATATATTCATATATGTACGTAAATTGAGTTTGGAAATAGGGTTTTGTACACGTTATCTTTGTATGTCAATATTGGTTTTGTTTTGGAGATCGCAATTAATCGTGAGTGTTCGTTAGAGTAGAATTGATTAGGACTATATAGTGGAATTCGAAATGTCGATGATCAAAGAAAATTAAGAATTTAAAAATATTTTAATATATTCTTGTTTGCTTCGTTGTATGCGGTGGGTGTGTATATATGAATGAAGATGAGAATTTAGAATTTAGACTTATTATTCAAGATTGCATATGGGCGGTGAAAAGAATCTTCACCAAAACAGAGTGCAATGGAGTAGTCCACGAACTTGCTAGGAAATCTCGTTGTTCTACTCTTATTTCTTTTGTTCGGGAAGAAGTTCCTTTGTTTATTGAGAATTTTCTTTTGTATGATGTCATAGACAAATGATATCCTGAAATATGAATGAACTGATGTTCTTCCTTCAACAATAATAACAACAACATCAACAATAATAATAATCTTTAATTTCAATAGGAATCGGGCTCATTATTGTTAGGCGAGTCCAGTCCCTGATAAATACATAATTTAAAAACAACTAAACAGTTAGAGGATGAATTATGCAATTTAACTGAATAAAATTGAACGTCTTGAGAGACACGAAGCCCTGGATCAAATTATATTAGGTTTAAAGCACAATATATATATATATATTGATGTCATAATCCGAGGGATATACATGCGGGCGGCAGTTGGCAAAGAGAAAACACCGAATTGGAGATTCACGTTTGGAGATTCACGTTTTCCTAGGCCCAATTATGGTGGGGCATATGTTTTATAAAGACTAAAGTGGAGTCTTGTGCCGGCCAGGAAGAAGATACACAAAAAAGGCAGAAAAGACAAACCATAATTCACGTACGAAAATTTGCACAGCAACAAAGAAAAAGGAAATAAATTCAGCCTTTCTTATATCGCTTGAAAAGCAATTTTTGAAGTCTATTTTGTATTCATCTTCTTCAAATAGTGATTTTCTCTAAGTTAATTTTTAAAACAGATTAAGTAATATTTTTCTTTTATCTCTTGTTATTATTTATTGGATTTTATCTATTATTAAATGAGTTGTTTCCAGTGCCAAGAACAGTATTCTTGACGGTGTTGAGTGATTGTAGCACTGTGCGTTACCTCTTGACTTAGGGCAGTAATCTTGAGAAGTTAAATATTGTATTTCCATTATTATTTAGTGATAGTGGAGTTGTCAGTTTGCCCCGTCGATTTTCCCTTCACATTGGAGTGTTTTACGACGTAAAATAATTCTTAATGTTATTTACATTTCCGCATGTATATTATTATTTGACATATCAATTGCATATTTTAATCACACAAATTTAGGAAAATTGATTAAATTCCCAACAGTGGTATCAGAGCCAAGTTCAATTGTGTGGATTAAAATGGATGACCCAGTTGGTAGTGATATGATTAGACTTACCAATCATAATTGAGTGACATGGAAACTAAGGATGGAGGATATCTTTTATTTTAAGAATTTGCATGATCCTATTGATGGTGGTGACTCTAAACCGAAAAATATGGAAGACAGGGATTGTCATAAACTGCACAGGAAAATTATTGGGACGATAAGATAGTGGGTAAATAATAGTATTTTTCATCATGTGGCACAAGAGACAGATGCAAATAAATTGTGGACTAAATTGGAGTCCATGTTTGAGAAGAAAACTGCAGTCAGGAAGTCTTTTCTGATCAGAGATTTGGTCAATATGAAATATAAGGACAGTACGAGTGTAACAGAGCACTTTAATAATTTTCAGAATATTGTGAATCAGCTGGTGCCAATGGGAATGACTCTCGAGGATGAATTGAAAGCATTACTATTTTTGAGTTCTTTGCTAGACAATTTGGAGACTTTTGTTATGACTATTAGTAATTCTGCTTTAGATGGTGTGTTTTATATGGATTCTGTGAAGAATAGTATGCAAAATGAGGAAATCAGGAGGAAATCTTTAGGTTTTCATACGGGTTCAGATAATACATTGGCTCTTGTTTCAGATGATCACAGAGGAAGAAGTAAGAACAAAGGGTAAAGGCGTCACAACAAGTCTAGGTAGGTCAAAGTCAAAAGATAAGAAGACTTGTTATCACTGCGGTAAAAAGGGTCATTATAAAAGAAATTGCAAGATTTGGTTAAGAGAGCAGAAGGAGGGATGAAAATATTGTAGGTGTGGTGACTACTGATGAAAAATGATGAAAATATTGTAGGAGTGAAAATATTGTAGGAGTGGGTCAATGCTTGCATGTTGGAGACCCTCTTATTGAGTGGCATGTTGACAGTAGTGCCTCATACCATGTTTGCAGAAATATTGCTAACTCTTCACATTCTAAAATCATGGGAATTAGTGATATTCACTTGGAGACAAATATGGGGTACATCCTAATTTTAAAGGATGTAAGGCATATTCCTGACATGCGGTTTAATCTTCTTGCAATAAATACGCTCGACCAAATGGGGTACTTTAATACCTTTGGTGTTCATAAGTGGAGGTTATCAAAGGGATTTATAGTAGTTGCCAGTGGAAAGCTTTGTTGCACGCAATACAAGACTTATGCAAAGGCTTGTAAGACTGAGATAAATGCAATTGAATAGCCTTCTCCTGATTTATAGCACAGGAGGCTTGGGCACATGAGTAAAAAAAGTTTGCAGGTTCTGGCTAGGAAGACAGTTATTTATTTAGCCAATAGTACATCCCTAGACCGATGTGAATATTGTTTATTCGGTAAGCAAGCTCGACTTTCCTTTTCTGGCACGTTTAAAAAAAGAGAATATTTTAGATCTTGTGCACTCTGATGTGTGTTCTCCTGGTGATGTAGCATCTTTGGGTAGAAACAAATATTTTGTTACATTTGTTGATGATACTTCTAGGAAATTATGGATCTATCTTTTAAAATCTAAAGATCAAGTATTCCAGTACTTTAAGCAGTTTCATACCATGGTGGAACGAGAAACAGAGAAGTATTCGAAATGCCTTAGAACAGATAATGGTGGAGAATACACTTCACATAGGTTCAGAGATTATTGCTCAAATTTTGAGATTTGACATGAGTTTACAGAAGTAGAGACTCCTTAGTGTAATGGCGTGACAAAAAGAACAAATCGTACCATTCTTGACAGAGTCAAATGTATTTTGAAGACAACCAAACTTCCTAAGACATTTTGGAATGAAGCAGTTCGGACTGCTTACTATTTGATTAATAGATCTCCCTCAATTTCCTTAGATTTTGATATTCTAGAAAGAGTTTGGACAGGTAAAGATGTTTCATACTCTCATCTGAAGGTGTTTGGGTGTAAAGTCTTTATACACGTACCTAAGAAATAGAGATCGAAACTTGATGATAGAGCTACTCCTTGTGTTTTTCTTGGTTATGGGGATGAACAGTTTGGATACAAGTTTTGAGATCCAAAGAAAAGGCAACTTGTGATAAGTAGAGATGCAGTGTTTTATAAAACTCAAATGATTGAGGACTTTAATAAAGTTGAGCAGTCTAAGGAGATGACTTCAGTTGTTCCTGGTATCATACTTGATAATTCTTCAGCAACTCAACTTAGCACCAGTAGTCAGATAGCTCCTATTGATGATGAAACAATTGATGATAGTCTAGTTGATCTGACTAGTGATCAGGGGGAGCAGATTACTGACTAGGGAGAGCAGACCCCTGTTGAAGAAGAAATTAGAGAATCAAGAAGATCTGCAAGAAGACATATACCATCTACTAGGCATCCTGAGTCTTATATTTTGCTCACTGAGAATGGAGAACCAAAAATTTATTTGGAGACTTAGAGTTATAAAAATAAATCCTACTAGATGAAAGTCATTGTAGGTGAGATGATTTCTTTCAATAAGAATGACACCTATGAGTTGATAAATCTTCCTAAGGGTAGGAAGGTTTTGAGAAATAAATGAGTGTATAAAATCAAAAGGAACAACAATGGCGACTTGTTGAAGTATAAGGCTCGTTTGATGGTAAAAGGTTTTGGGCAGAAATACGGTGTTGATTTTGATGAGATTTTCTCCCCTGTGGTGAAAATGACATCCATCAGAGTTGTTTTGGGTTTAGCAACCAGTTTAGACTTGGAAATTGAACAGCTTGATGTGAAGACTGCCCTTCTTCATAGTGATTTGGAGGAAGAGATTTATATGATATAGCCAAAAAGGTTTGAACAGAAGGAGAAAGAACGCCTTGTATGCAAATTAAAGAAGAGTTTGTATGGCCTAAAGTAAGTACCAAGATAGTGGTATAAAAAGTTTGATACTTTTATGATGAGCTAGGGATACACAAGAACTATTGCAGATTCTTGTGTTTGCTTCAAATCTTTTACAGGTGATAAATCCATTATTTTGCTACTTTATGTTGATGACATGCTTATAGTTGGCCAAGATGTATATTGATATAGAAATTGAAGGATTCCTTGCACAAATCATTTGATATGAAGGATTTGAGGTCAGCTAAACAGATTTTTGGCATGGAGATTATTCGAGACAGAAAATCTAAGAAGTTGCGGTTATCATAGAAACATTATATTGAGCAAGTAGTTGGAAGGATCTACATGAAAGGGGCTAAGTCAGTAAGCTCACCCCTTGAAGCTCATTTCAAAGTAACCAAGAAATCCAGTCCTTCGACTGATGAGGAAAAGAAGAAAAAAGAGGACATCCCTTATTCTTCAGCTGTTGGTAATTTGATGTATGCGATGATTTATACTCGTCCTAATATTGCACACGCAAGTGGTGTGGTAAGCAGATTTCTGTCTAATCTGAGCAAGGAACATTGGGAGGCAGTAAAATGGATTATGCAGTATCTCAGAGGAACTTCCGATTTAGTTTGGGTTTTAGGGGGAGTTGAGCCAACTTTGACAAAGTATATAGATACAGATATGGCAGGTGATCTTGACAACAGAAAATCGACATCTGGGTATTTGTTTACTTATGCAGGAGGAGCTGTTTCTTGGCAGTCTAAGTTGTAAAAATGTGTAGCTCTATCTACAATAGAGGTTGGGTGTGTTGCTAGCACTGAAGCAAGAAAAGAGGTGATATGGTTGAAAAAGTTTCTTGAGGAGCTCAGGTTAAAGCAAAGTGAGTACATCATTTACTGTGATAGTTAGAGTGCTATTGAGTTGAGTAAGAACTTTATGCATCATTCTCGTACCAAACACATTGATGTCAGGTATAATTGGATTCGTGAAGCAATTAAAGAAAAGTTTCTACAGTTGGAAAAGATTCAACTGACAAGAATATTGTTGACATGTTGACAAAGGTAGTTACCAAGTAGAAACTTGAGTTTTATGCTGACTAGAACGGTATGCATTCCAAGTGATACACTTGAAGTTTGAAATACCTCCCTCATAGATTGAAGGAAAGATTATTGGGCGAGTCTAGCCTATGATGAATACTCAACTTAAAAACAATTAAACAGTTAGAGGATGAATTATGTAATTTAACTGAATAAAATTAGAGGTCTTAAAGGACACAAAATCTTAAGTCAAATTGAATTAGGTTTAAGACAATATATATATATATATATATATATACATTGATGTCATAATGCAAGGGACATACATGCATGCGACAGTTGACAGAGAAAACAGAGAATTGGAGATTCACGTTTTCCTAAGACCAATTATGGTAGGACTCATGTTACATAAAGACTAAAGTGCAGTCTTGTGGCTGCTAGGAAGAAGATACACGAAAAAGGCCAAAAAGACAAACCATAATTCACGTACGGAAATTTGCACGGCAACAAGGAAGAAGGAAATAAATTTAGCCTTTCCTATATTGCTTGAAAAGCAGTTTTTGACGTTAATTTGGTATTCGTCTTCTTCAATCGGTGGTTTTCTCTAAGTTAATTTTTAAAACAAGTTAGGTAATATTTTTCCTTTATCTCTTGTTATTATTTATTGGATTTCATTTATTATTAGATGAGTTGTTTGTGGTGTTAAGAATAATATTCTTGACGGTGTTGCGTAATTGTAGTAATGTGTGGTTACCTCTTAATTTAGGGCAGTAATCTTGCGAAGTTAAATATTGTATTTCCATTATTATTTTGTGATAGTGGAGCTGTCGGTTTGCCTCGTCGATTTTCCCTTCTCATTAGAGGGTTTTACGACGTAAAATAATTCTTAGTGTTATTTACGTTTCCGTAAGTATATTATTATTTGACATATCTATTGCCTATTTTAATCACACGAATTTAGAGAAATTGATTAAGTTCCCAACAATTCTTACGTGGTGGCATGATTCTAGTTCTAATTATAGGATTAAGAATTAATAATAGCTTAGGTCTAACTAATTAATAATTGATTTTAGGGCGTGCACGGAGGTCTGCCGACGCTCACATATAAAAATTGCACAATAGATTAAATGTGGTGAACTAATGCGTATATTTTATAGTGTCTATTAGACACATTAGAAGATAATGACCACATTTCCTACCCAATGTGTCCAATGAGACTTGCAACATAATACATTAGACTCCATAAATAGTATTTAGGGGACACCAACTTGTATACTAGGCAAATTAATGTGGCAAGTCCAAGGGAAAAAGTTGCATATGGTAGTCGTACAAAGGGTAAATTTCGCATATTGTCCCCAATTTTTTCACTTAGAATCCCCTGGATTTCTAATCTTTTTGTAGCGCGCTGGATCCTCAATCTTTCAAAAATGCCCACAAAAGATCCTTTCTAACAGAATCCGTCCAAATTTTCGTTAAATAGTAGAAGAAATTATCTTTATACTTTTACCTTTTAAATTTAAAAAAAAAAAGAATTTTAAAATAAAAAAGGGAAAAAACCCCACCCCACCCCTCTCCACCCCACTTAGGCTGCCGGAAATGGTACATTTCGGCGGCCAAGTGGCCTCCGGAATGCTGCCATTTCTGGCAGCTGAAGGGAGGGGGCAGTGTCCCCCCTTTCATTTGTTGGAAACAGCAGAGAATGGGGAGAGACTCTCCCCATTCATTGCCATTTCCGGCAGCTAAGCTGTTGGAAATGGCGGTGAGTGGAAAGAAATGGTAGTGAATGGGGGGAGTCTCTCCCCCCCCCCCATCTTTTCTGCTATTTCTGGTAGAAAAAATGGGAGAGAGCTGCCCCCATTTTTCAGCTATTTCTGGCAGAAACATGGGGAAGATTTCTGACAGAAAAATGGGGAGATCCGGCAGAAACATGGGGGGAGACTCCTCCCCTTTTAGTTGCCAGAAATGGCTACATTCTAGCGGCTACCGGAATGTTATCGTTTCTGGCAACCTAAGAGGAGTGGGGTGGGGTTTTTCCCCTTTTTTCATTTTTTTGATTTTTAAATTCTTTTTTTTAAAAGGTAAGGGTATAAAGGTAATTTTATCTGCTACTTGACGGAAATTTGAACGGATTCTGTTAATAGGGACCTTTTATGCACATTTATGAAAGGTTGAGGACTCAGCGCACTAAAAAAATATTAAAGACCTAAGTGATTCTAAATATAAAGGTTGGAGATGATATGTGAAATTTACCTTTGTTCAAATGACAATTGCAAAAGTGTGGAGGTACTGGAACCAAGCCTTCATAAGGCATGTGTAACGGTAAAAGGTATTACAAGTAGTGCTTAGAAGAAAGATAAAAAAGAGCATTAAATGGAAGACATCCTTTTACTTGGATCAATGCAATGTTGGCTCAATTACAATAAAAACTTTTTAATAGTGTATTGTTAGCCCAGATATAGTGGCTCAGTCCCGATCCATAAAGAGGTGTTTTGAATGAAAGATAAAAAAAAAAAAAAAAAAAAAAAAAATTTAGGGCAGAAATGGGGATTTTTCCCATCCCCGCTCCGACCGGATTCAAACAGGGAGCGGGACGGGGAAAACCAAAACGGAGTGGGGTGTGGGGGAAGCACACAAGTCTTATATAGAAACTCGCCAACTTATAATACCAGAAATTAAGAATCACTAACTATCATGACTGAACCCGAAATACAAAGGGAAATGAAATCTAAGAGATTCTGCAACTTATCCTATGAACTAAAACCTTTGAGTTTTTAAAACAAATTTATAAATAAAACTAAAATCCTAACTAATTTATGACCGTAACAATTATGTTACTAATATAATTGTCTAATCTTTAATTTTTGTAGCGTACAAACAATAAATTAGTACAATTAGATTTTAACCGGACATGATGAGAGAGAGAGAGATTAGTTTATGACGTTGATAAACCTTTTAAAGGTTAGTTTTTGTGAATTATTATTGAATCCTTATACAAATATCGATGATTAGTTCTGTTAATATATTAATACAATTATAAAATACAAGAAACTATTGGTTATTTCTGAAACCACTAATAAAATCACTGATAGTCTCTTGCATTTTACAACTATATTAGTATATTTACAAAACAAATTATCAGTTCGTTAGAAGTTTTGATTGTTATTTTACTGTTATGGATTGGAACAACTAAATAATGTACGATACGATGATGAGTAGTAAGGGAGGGAGAATGTTTAATGATGTAGTTGTCTCATACTACATGCTAAAGTATGTCGAATATAAAGTTATGATATTGGTAAACCATTAAAAGGTCAATTTTTTATTTTATTTTATTTTATTTTGATACCATTAAAAGGTCAATGTGAATTATAGCTCATCTGCATTCGGCCAATTGAAATTTTCCAGAAAACATAGGATATTCAAAAATAGATTAATTTCATTTGCAGTTATGGTACTTCGACTCAAGTGTCAATTGGGTCACTATACATTAATTTTTATCAACTGGCTCACTAAGCTTAAATTTATTTTCGTTTGCACTCACTCCGTCCAATTGACAAGAAATTGCATCAACAATCGAATCAAACTATGGTAACTGTGAATGAAATTAATCAATCAATTTAAAATGGCTTGTGGTTTCTACTTGGAATTGTTAGTTATAATACTCATTCTTCAAATGTTCTCTAATTTTAGTTTTTAAGATTACATAAAGGTGCAAATAGAGAGACCAACACGGTTGGTCCTTTTGCTACTTGCTCCAAATTCTTCGTTGATTGTAGTAAGGGGTCACTGTTAGTAAGTTATCGTTAAAACTGCATAAAATAGGGAAAAGGGGAATATGAGCTTGTTTGATTACCAAAAATTTCCATTAAAAATGGGTTTTCCACCTAAATTCTTATGTTTGTAGTGTTTGATTAACTTTTTTTCAGGAAAAACATTATCCACATTTTGGTTATATGACCACATTTTCTTTGAAAACAAGGAAAATACTTTCCTACCGGAGTGTAAGTTTTTTGTTTTCTAGGTTATTTACACTTTTCTTGTGAATTTCACTTTTAATCAAGCTCTGTGTAATTTATTTTCTATAATTCAATTACCGCTAATTCGATCATTGCCAAGAAAATATATTCTAGCCAAGTAACCCAATGCTTGTAATCAAATGCACCCTTTTTCACCATGTTATCATAATGGTGTAAGATGTTTGATATTATATCATTTTTAATCTCTAGAGTCCAGACTTAATAAAAGTTAATTATTTCAAATATCAAAATTAATTGAACGTCAAATATAAGAAATTGTATTAAAATATGACTAATTAAAAGCAATAAAATCATAGAATAAAACAAAGTCAATGATACATTATAAAAGTATTATTTAGAATAGTTTTAACAAAATAAAACTAATCAAAGTAGAATGAAAGTGGCATTAGCCTTCATTAAATATATATATATATATATTGACAAAAACCCTCCATTAAATATTAAGCGAAACAAGAATCCAGAGTGCATTTTCATTTCATTTTATTCACTTTAGTAATATATATATATATTCTTTAGTTATATATATATATATATATTAAATAACCTCTTGAATTTTATAACAAAGCCTCTTACCCCGAACCTCCTGAATTTTATAAAAAAACCTCCTGACTCGTGTGTGTATATATTATATGTGTTCGATTTATTTTCATACAACT
The DNA here is from genome assembly GCA_963692815.1 of Nyctanthes arbor-tristis. Taxonomy (NCBI): domain Eukaryota; kingdom Viridiplantae; phylum Streptophyta; class Magnoliopsida; order Lamiales; family Oleaceae; genus Nyctanthes; species Nyctanthes arbor-tristis. The sequence continues at coordinate 147,316 of CAVNYN010221818.1, forward strand.
AATTTATGAATATTTTTTAATAATTACCAAATTATTAGCAAAAGACCAAGTGAGTGTTAGCAATCTAACTCCGTTTCTTAAAAAAAATAATAATAAATAAAGAATTAAATAAATAAAATTAACGTGTCCACCATTTTTGAGCAAATTTACTACAACTGATCTTCAGTCAATAACGAAATTAGAATTTAAGGAACCAAAATAAATACATGTAGATGTGGTTCGAACACACAACTTCGTTACTCGAAACATTAGTTTTTCTTTTTCTTTTTTCTTTTTTTTTTTTTGTACAGCTAAAACTAGTTTATATAAGAAGAATTTTAAAAATATTATTAGGTGAGGGATTATCATATTCTACTTTTACAAAAGACACTAAAAAGTTTACTGAATTCTTTAAGGAAAGTTAGATTTACAATTCGTGGTAGATGCACCAATTAAACGTGAACAAGTCACAAAAAAATTGAAAAATTATAAATAAATCTAGTAAGTAATTTTTCTTTCTTTCTTTTTCTTTTTCTTTTTTCTTTTGGGAAGGATCTAAAAAAGTAAACTTAATTTAATAGAGTGTTCTAACCACATAGTAACAAGGATTTTTTTTCTAAAATGTAAATTTTTTATAACAGTCATCACATCACATCTCCAAATTTTGTGTCTATCTTACGCATGTCGTTAATTTAAATATTTTAAATTTCTCATAGACTTGAAAGGAAAAAAAATAGTTAACATTAGAACATACTCAAATTTATTTATTAGTCCTTTTTTATATTTATTTATTGCATTTTCAAACTTCAGTGTACAGAGAAAAGGAAAAAAAAGTACACAATATTTGGTTGAAAATACTTGCATTTTTTCTTGCATTCACACTTCAACATCAGCACTGAGCTTAAAAATAGTAGTACTTTCAAGCCATTTTACCTACTATTTGTGGATAGGTATTAATGTGTCCCATTATAACACATACAAGAAAAAAAAATTAATTGTTTGCAAATCAATCCTCTTTGTAAATGAAAGTTTGTCAAACTAGTTATATCCACAATTTCATTGGACTCACATGTCCTACATAAATTTTTACTATTCAGCTCCACTCATTCTCTCTTTTATTTCACATTAAAACTCATTATAAATGAGTTTGTAAATTGGGAAACTCGAAATTTTAATAGAACATACCAATTCAAAATTGGTGGTGGACGAGGCACTTGCCACTATGATTAAGTGATTGTTTTCGTGAAAGTTTAATAAAAGATATTTATTTTAACAGCCTGATAAAGGTCGACATGTTTGTTTTTAACCTTACCCTTTTTTTCTGTGGGCAAAAATATTAAATTTAAAGGCAAAATACTAATGACAAATCAATCATGTACCACGATTAAAGGAATTAAAAGAAATAAAGAATGGCGTCTGAGGGGAAAAAAAAAGACTAAAAGAAAATTTAAAAAAATAATAATATCAAAATTGACAAATAGAATAGCAACGGAAGGGCTTGAATCAAATATGATATACCACCTATCTATAATATCGGTCTTTCTATAATATCCATTGATCACTCCAGGTATAGAGTCTAATGAATTATGTGCTAGACTCTCATTAGACACATTAGGAGACTCACATCTCAATATGTTCAATAAGAGCCAGGCATATAATCCATTTGATCCAATGGACATTATAGAATGTGCCCATTTAAATTGAGTAACAAAAGATCGAATGGGCTACTAAAGTAGTCCAATACCACCCATTTATTGCCCCGTTTATACTTTTATATATTTTCATTATTATTTTCTTAAATATATAGTCTTGTAAACTCTGAGTCACAAATAATAACTAAATAAGCTTGCTTGATATATTTCATCACTGTTTTACTCCTCAAATTATTAAATTGTTTGATAAGTATTTTTTATTGTTAACAGAAAACGGACTAGGTACAGAGAGAAGCTATGATATCCATCTCAGCCTCATTCTTTAATGAGTCCTTCTATTCATTAAAAACACTTCATAAAATATTTTACAACACAATAATTTCACTATCTTATCTTAGACAATTAATTAACTCCCCAATCACACCGTACCCAAGGGTAAAATTGTAAAATTGCCCTCTTTTTTAAAAATATTTTATGAAGCTCTTTTAACAAATAGGATTTTGTTATTCAACCGCCAAACGAAAAATATGAAAGTTTTAACTAGGATAATTTTGACTTTTCGTCTCCAAACTCTCGTCTTTGATACAATTTTTTCACTATTATTTTTCATTCTATTACTTTGTTCCCAAATTTTTATACATTCATACATTTATCCTTACTATCAATTTTTCCTTTAAAATTCATCTTAGTGAGGGGTAAAATGTGAATAAAATTTGAAAACTTCACTTTACATTTTCCAAATTTCAATTTTGCACAATTTTGTCCCCATTTTTTCCTACTAATTTGTCTCCACTCTTTCATATATTTATACATTATGTTCCCAACATCAAATTTCATCAATTTTCTATTTGTTTAAGGCAACACGCTAGTGAAGGACAAATATGTAATAATTCCTGAGAAAACTCACTTCTACTCCTCTCCAAAATTGCATCCATTTTCCTTTATAAGAATTAACCACCATTATCATTTCCCCATCTACATTGGTACGCATTTAGATGTATTGTCCCAAAAGAATGAGAGAATGCATGTTGCATTCCTGAAGAATATGAGCAGTAAGTGTCACGCCTACATATGTAGGTATGGTAAAATCTTCTTGAACATTTGAATTTATACCACGCGATCTGTCTTGTACCATAACGATGTCAAATGTCTGGTACTAGATAATTTCTAATGGGTTTTGTTGCGACCCAGAATTTTTCTACTTAAAATTTTTATTTTAATCCACGTGTCACTATGACGTGCTCAAATAGAGTTGAATAGTCATACTTCGATGATGCTCCCATTTGAGCCAAATGAAATAACATTACGAGAATAGAGAAATTGTAATCTAATGACAAAACTAAATTCAATTCCAATGATTCAAAGTTTATCGAATTAATTCCAATTACCAAGTCATGAATATCAATTGAGCCATCAAGATTATACAGTAAAAGTTGTGCAACTTTTATTAATTTCTGTTAAGCCAAAACATCCTAAAACCTACACTTGAGTCCCCATTCTTTTCGATTTACATTCAATATAAATACCCCAACCCTCCATTTCACTTATTTGAGCCAAGGCAAAACATATCAGGTAATCACTACAACAAATAACGCTAATAGCGGCGAAATTTGTCGCTGCTATAGGGCTAAATGTTGTTGATGTAGGTCTATTGTGATAGTTTTTTGCGGTGATATGGTTGTTAGTATAGGCCTGTACCAATAGCTCAATAGCGACGATATTTTAGTCTATTGCGGCGACATGAATAGCGACGACCTGAATGTCGCCGCTATAAAGTCGATGGTTTTTGGTGACTAAAATTTTTTTTGAAAAGTTTTTTTTACCCAGTCCGGTACACAACCCCACTCCACCGTCCAGCCCATTGCTATTGATATTTAATTGAACATGTTGACTTTCCACCACCAAGAGTTGAACCAAGGAACTCCCACTCACAAACATGGAACTTCACTAATGGACAAAGGCAACTTTCAATTAACCTTTTGCATTTATAATATATATTATATAAATTATTACAACTACGGTAACGAACATGCTTCCTATAGCAACAACTTGTCATTGGTAAATACAAGACAAAAGCAGGAAATCTTCCCGCCAATTATATAGCAACAACACTTATGGGCCGTCGCTTTTGATCATGACATACAGCAACAACTTTTGGGTGTCGTCGCTATAAACAACAATATACAGTGGTGATATGATTAGTCGTCCCTGTAGACACAACCTATAGTAACCACGTTATGATGTCGCTGCTATAGGGTAAAGACTACTGTGGCGACTCAAAGTCGCTGTGATAGCCAACGCTATAGCAACGACATTTGATGTCGTTGGAAAATGTCACCGCTATAGCTTATGTTTCTTGTAGTGAATTCTCTCTTCTCCTATCTGCTGCCCTTTCTCCGTTTCCATTCTCAAGCTAATGATCCTATCTTTTTGACAAGAAAACATCCATAATCTTCAAGCATCAACAACATCCAAGAAGCTACTCAAGAACTTCCAACATCCTTCAACTCAAGACAAGAGAAATCAGGTGCAGATAACCCCTCCATTGCTCCTATTTCTATAGTAAAGATCACTAGTCACCACACTATGTTCATACTATTAACCATGCTAAAAATGAATACTACTCATTCATAAAAAAAAAAAAGAAAAAGAAAAATCAAAGCACTTCACAAATACATTATAGAAATCATTATCTACCACAACAAATATAAAAAAATAAATAAATAAAGAGAAAAATCCAAAAATCAGTGAACTCATCAGACCGAGCATATTTTGAAATTGAGCCACTTTCATTCATTGACCAAACTACGCAAAATTAGTATCTATGGCTTCCTCTCGTCACGAGGAACACAATGATACCTTCATCTTGGCCAGAAAACTGCCGCGCTTGCGGGAACCTTCTCACCTAAAACCGCCATCATATCTTTAAAAATCTATATATATATATATATATAGGTAGAGCTCGTCGAGAGCTACCTTTTCCACCAGTTCCTTCTCTATTTTGCCGAAGTTTTAGCCAGATTTCTTTGGCCTTTAGAAAGCCCAGCCATGGTGCGACTTCCTCTCTGCGTTCCCTATTCTTTTCCATTGTACATTGACCAAAGATTATTAGATCTACAACTTTGTCCTATGGTTATTTCACTTTGGTCTCTAAAAGTTCTAATAACATTTAAATGAGCCCAAAACTTATAGTCAACTCTAGTCTTGACCCCAAGAGTTTCTAAGACATTTAAGTTAACCCTAAAGTTATTATTTAAATCAAAGCTGGTCCCCAGGTCTTCTAAATCATTAATTTGGACCCCAAACTTTTAATCTTTGCATAATTTGTCCTTCAACTTTTAGTTCTAATCACATAAGTCCCCAAACCTTTTATTCAAATTAAATTAACCCTCAAACTATTTAAATAATTAATTTTAAAGTCTTCCACCTTTTATAAATCTATGATTTAGTCCCTAAATATTTAATTACATCACAAAACCTTGAATTATGAATTCTAACCCCTATTAACTTCCCTTATTGGCTTGACAGGGCGCTTGGATAGTTTAGAAACTTATTTTTCAAGAATTTAGAGCTCGACTTGAAGTATTATAAGGTAGACTTCTTATTTAAAAACTTTATTTTCTTAAACGTTTGCACTTATTTGATTCATATTATGGTAATATGCATGGTTAATGTGAATTTGATGTTATTGCCTATTAAAAGGTATATGTGTTACGTGGACCTATTAAAAGGTCTCGTTTTGATGTTATTGCCTATTAAGAGGCGCTTTATGATGTTGGCCTATTAAAAGGTCTCGCCTATTAAAATGCTTATGAATTTCGTGCTTATTAAGAAGCATGTTGATTTGCATGGTTGTGTGTATTATTGTGATATGAATGTAAAAAGGTGCGCAGAGTCTACTAAGTATTTCAAATGAAATACTCATTCTTTCCAATTTAACAATTTTCAAGTTTCAGAGCCGGTGGTAGAATGATGGACAGTGGCCACAATTAAATTATATTTTGAAAAAAATTAGTCTTTTGGAAATTGTCTGTTAATCGTAGAGAAAACATTTGAGACCTCCACTTATTTTGTTACAATCGTCAAAGATTCATATTCTATAGTTATATTCTGCACTCGTCAAAAACTTAATTTATTGAATTTTGTCTTTTTTCATAATTTATTATTTTAAAAAGTTAACAAAGAAAGTCAAACTAGTGACCCATGTATTTGTTAAAAAGTTAACAAAGAAAGTCAAACTAGAGCGGGTCTACGTTTATGTAGACTTGCCAAGTTTTAAAATATATATATATAATAAATAATAAAAATAAATTTTTGAATGCCACCGTAACTATTCTACTCCACCGACTCTGAGCAAGAAAGAAGTTATGGAATTTTAAATTTATGTTTATCGGATTTTCATATGAATGAGACATTAAAGATGAGAAGTAAATTAGATCCGATAATGAAAGAAAAGTGAGTCGAGCATAATTTTTCTTTAGATACTGAAAGTATGACCATTTTTATAAGAGATTTCATTTTAGTCCTCGAGATTTGACTGAAAGATTTTAGAAAACCCTACCTAATTGGACTTTTCATAATTGATGTTTCCAGGCATGACGGTAGGAACTAGTGAAATCCTGAGGACGCTGCGAGAATTTGAGCTGAGGGATGGCGAGTCAATTCCTAATCATATTAAGAGATTTCGCTATATACACAACTTGGCCCAAGACTTTGGCATTACACTTGGTGATCTGGGGAGTCTTCCACATCTATTGTCCACTCTTGACGGTGCTAGAGGGGATGTGGTCAAGACTATGATAGACGACATGAATGCATCACTCAATGTCCCAGATGATTTTGATGCTTACTGTGATCGGTTGATCAGTTATTGGAGTATGTATTGGGCAGATCACCGTACCTGACACCCCGAGTTGGCACCAGAGCCCCAGCCATAGCCTGAGGTTGGTAGTGCACCAGACCCTGAGGGCGAGGTAACTGAGGGCACAGATGATGAGGAGGACCCAGAGGAGGATCTTGAGGTGTGCTAGGGGATGAGGTAGTTGAGGATTCTGACCCCGAGTCATGTGTTGAGTGATTTCCCTACTATCACTAGTACCAATCGTTAGAGTAGTAAAGAAGAAGACCAACATTGTAGGAGTAGTCGTAGGTTGCTTGTAGTAGTAAGGAGGTGAACTCCCCTATTATTATTTTCTGGGTTGTAAAGCGAGATGCGCTTTGCTCTTGATTAAGAATCTTGACTTTGATGCAAGATTTTCTATGTGTTTCATATTATGTCTTAAGTGATTCTCTTGATTTGTCTTGTCTTGGAAATTTCAAGTACATCATTTTTAAATTTTTTCATAAAAAAAAAGGAAAATGCCACGATAAAGTCAGACTAGTATGTTGCGTGACTTGCTCCAAGCTTTTGAGGAGCTTAGAGAGTTGACTCCCTGTGCTGCTACGCCGATTGTACCACCTGCTACCCAGCCGCTACTGGTGATTGAACAATTCCGGTGATACAAACTACCCACTTTTGACGGAGGCAATGGCCCACTTGCCGTAGAGGAGTGGCTACGGGATATTGAAAAGATTTTCAGACACATCTCCTATGTCAAGGACCAGAAGGTGTCATGTATAGAAATAATGCTGGTAAGAAATGCTGGCCACTGGTGGGAGTCAGCTTATCAAACAAGGACTGAGGAAGAGCAACACAACCTCACTTGGGAATAATTCAAGAAGGAGATAACAAACAAGTATTTCCCTCAGCCTTTGCGAGATCTTAAGGAAGTGAAATTCCTACATCTAACCCAAGGAGACTATGATATCATGGAGTATGAAAGAAAGTTTGATGAGTTGTCTCAATATGCCCCACATTTGGACAGTATGGAGGCAATGAAGGCACGTAGATTTGAAAGGGGCTTACGACCATAAATCCGCACAATTATAAGCATACTTGAGAAGTGGTGAGAAAGGCCCAAGCAGTGGCTTTTTCTGCTGGAAAATTTGGTAGACAGGAAAGTCAAAACTTCCAGAATAATCAGGGAAAAAAAGTGGCACAATTACCATCAGTCTCGAACTCAGAACGGGAATCGACCTCCCAATAAGAAGCCGTACACTAGACCCACTGGAGGTCAGGCTAGTAGTGATACCCCACAGTGCCCCAAGTATAAGAAGCATCATCGGGGTGAATGCCTATTTGGAAAAGGTGTTTGCTACAAATGTTGCCAGCCAGATCATTTTGCCAATGAGTGTCGTGCTGCACTCGCTCAAAACTCTGAGCCAACTAAGAATGCTGACCAGAACAAAAAGGGAAAAGCACGAATCATTGCCATGACACATGAGCAAGCCACTTATGACGCTGACGTGATTGCAGGTATACTATCTGTCTCTCGTATTCCTGTTTACGTCTTAATGGACTCTGGTGCTACCCATTCGTTCATATCTGCTGCATGCCTAGCTAGATTGAATTTGATAGGAGAAAGAACTGGTAGTACACTAGAAGTTAGCCTACCATCAGGAGGTGTAATTGATACTAATGAGATAGCTAGGGCTGTACAAATGGACTTTGATGATCTAGTACCAGAAGCAGACTTGAACATAATTGAGATAAAAGATTGTGACATCATCTTGGGAATGGACTAACTAAGTAGCAACCGTGTGACTATTATGTGCCACAAGAAGGAAATAGTGTTTTCGTAAGAATGGAGATAATGAATTTAAATTTTACGGGTCAAAAATCAAGGTACTTCCTCGCCTTATTTTGGCTATATAAGTCGAAAAGCTTTTGGAGAAGGAAAATTTCCAAGGGTATCTAGTTTGCCTACAGGGTAAGCCAACTGACGAGATCACGTTGGATCGTGTGCCAGTTGTTAGGGAATACGCTGACGTGTACCCAGATGACCTACCAGGCATCCTACCTGATAGGCAAGTGGAATTTGTCATTGACGTAGTACCGAAGGCTATACCTATGTCTAAGGCTCCGTATCAAATGGCACCAAAGGAGTTGCAAGAACTGAAAGTGTAGTTAGAGGAGTTGCTGGAAAAGGATTTTATCAGGCCGAGTGTATCATCATGGAAAGCACCGGTATTATTTATCAAGAAAAAAGACAGGAGTATGAGAATGTATATAGATTATCGAGAATTTAACAAGCTCACTATTAAGAATAAGTATCCCCTTCCAAGGATCGATGATTTATTCGATCAATTGAAGGGAGTGACTGTGTTCTCAAAGATGGATTTATGATCGGATTACCATCAGTTGAAGATCAAACCCGCTGACATAGCGAAGACAGCATTTAGGACCCGCTATGGGCATTATGAATTTATAGTAATGCCCTTCAATCTTACTAATGCTCCAGCGGTATTCATGGACTTAATGAATCGAGTATTTCACCAATATATGGACAAGTTTGTCATCGTTTTTATTGATGACATCTTGATATATTCGAGCGAAACAAGGCAGCATGAGGAGCATTTGAGAACCGTATTAGAGATTCTTCGGGCAAAAAAACTCTACGTAAAATTCAAGAAATGTGAATTTTGGTTAGAGAAAGTTGGACTCTTAGGTCACATCGTAACTGCTAAAGGTATCGAAGTCGATCCTTCTAAAGTTGAGACTGTGTCGAACTGGGCAACGCCTATGAATGTTGCAGATGTGAGGAGTTTCTTGAGATTGGCTGGCTACTATCGGTGATTCATTGAAAGATTCTTTAAGATAGCGGGCCCGTTAACCCAATTGACTCGAAAAGGTGTTAAGTTCCAGTGGATTGATAAATGTGAACAGAGTTTACAGGAATAAAGAAGCGGTTGGTTTCTGCACCAATATTAACAATACCAGAGGGATCGGACGGATTTGTGATTTACAGTGACACTTCTAAATATGGTTTAGGTTGTGTACTTATGCAGAAAGGAAAGATCATAGCATCTACGTTGAGGCAGTTAAAGTAATATGAACGAAATTATCCGATGCATGACCTTGTACTGGCAGCGGTAGTCCATGCCTTGAAAATTTGGCGCCACTACCTGTACGGAAGTAAATGCGAAATCTACACTCACCACAAGAGTCTCTAGTACTTCTTTACCCAGAAGGAGCTAAATATGAGACAACGGAGATGGTTGGAGTTAGTAAAGGACTTGATTGCACCATACTTTACCACTCGGGTAAAGCTAATGTGGTTGCTGATGCTTTGAGAAAAAAGAATACCAGTCAATTGTTTGCATTGAAAACTGTGCAAGAACAGTTTACCCGTGATTTTGAGAATCTGAGAATTGAAGTGGTAATCCCGGCTTCTCAGAAGTGTAGCAGAGTAGCTAGCTTAACGATTAAGCCTGATTTGAGAGATCGGATTGTGACAGCTCAAAAGGATGATAAATTTTTAGAAAAGATACGAGCTAGTGTTGGAACAGGTAAGGTGGCAGGATTTTCACTTACTACAGACGGGGCACTCATGTTTAGAGGGCGCTTTTGTGTGTGAAAGATAAGCAAATTAGGAACGAGATTCTAATTGAAGCTCAGTCCGCCCCTTATACAGCGCACCCCGGTGGGATAAAGATGTATAGGGATCTGCGTGATACTTTCTGGTGGAGGAAAATGAAAAGGAATATCGCAAAATTTGTTGCAAAGTGCAAGGTATGTCAACAGGTTAAGGCAGAATACCAGAGGCCATCAGGACTGTTAAATCCATTAGTAATACCAGAATGGAAATGGGAGAAAATCTCTATGGATTTTGTATTTGGTCTTCCAAGGTCAGAAAAAGGGCATGATACCATCTGGGTAATTGTGGATCGCCTTACAAAATCAGCTCACTTTCTACCAGTTTATATAAGTTTCAGTTTGGACCAATTAACCTAGTTGTACGTCAAAGAAATTTTCAAATTACATGGAGTGCCAGTATCTATCGTATCAAACAGGGATCCGAGATTCACTTCGAGATTCTGGAGAAGTCTTCAGGTAGCCATGGGAACTAAGTTGAATTTTAGTACCGCCTACCATCCCCAGACAGATGGGCAAACTGAAAGAACTAATCACACCATGAAAGATATGTTGAGGGCATGTGTGCTAGATTTAGGTGGTAGTTGGGAAAAACACTTATCATTGCTAGAGTTTGCCTATAACAATAGTTTCCAGGCGACCATTGGTATGACTCCATATGGACCATTGTATGGCTGTCGGTGCCGATCACCCATCCATTGGGATGAAATCGGTGAGAGAAAACTTCTTGGTCCAAAATTAGTTAAGGAAACTGTTGAATCCATTAAAAAAATCAAATTAAGGATTAAAGCTGCACAAGATAGACAAAAGAGCTATACCGCTAAGAAGAGAAAGGATTTGGAGTTTCAAGTCGGCGAAAAAGTACTTCTCAAAGTGGCTCCGATGAAGGGTATCTTGCGTTTTGGCAAGAAAAAAAAGCTAAGACCGAGATTCATTGGGCCGTTTGAAATACTCGAGAGGATTGGGAATGTAGCATCGATTAGCATTGCCACCATAACTCTCAGCTGTGCACAATATGTTTCATGTTTCATTGTTGAGAAAGTATATCACTGACCCGAGTCACGTGGTGAATATATAGTCAATTAACGTTCAGGAACATTTGACTTATTAAGAGGAACATGTGTGTATATTGGAAAGAAAGGTTCATGTCTTGAGAAATAAAGAAATTCCGCTAGTCAAATTCCAACAGGGTAGATGTGGCAGATATGAAGCCACATAGGAAAAGGAAGAAGATATTCGAAAAGACTACCCAGACATTCTAGATCAAGTAAATCTAATTTCAAGGACGAAATTTTTTTAAGCGGAGAAGGTTGTAGCGACCGAGAATTTTTCTACTTAAAATTTTTATTGTAATCCACATGTCGTTATGACGTCTCAAATAGAGTTGAATAGTCATACTTCGATGACGCTTCCATTTGAGCCAAATGAAATAATATTACGAGAATGGAGAAATTGTAGCCTAATGACAAAACTAAATTCGACTCCAATGATTCAAAGTTTATCGAATTAATTCCAATTACCAAGTCATGAATAACAATCGAGCTGTCAAGATTATATAGTAAGATTTGTGCAACTTTTAATAATTTCTATTAAACCAAAACATCCTAAAACCTACACTTGAGTCCCTATTCTTTTCCATTTACATTCAATATAAACCCTCCATTTCACTCATTTGAGCCAAGGCAAAAGATATCAGGTAATTCTCTCTTCTCCTATCTGATGCCCCTTCCGATCTCTATTCTCAAGCTAATGATCCTATATTTTTTACAAGAAAACATCCATAATCTTCAAGCAACAACAACATCCAAGAAGCTACTCAAGAACTTCCAACATCCTTCAACTCAAGAGAAAAAAAATCAGGTGCAAATAACCCTTTCCATTGCTCCTATTTCTATACTAAAGATCACTAGTCACCACACTATGTTCATACTATTAACCATTCTAAATGAATACTACTCATTCAAAAAAAAAAAAATCAAAGCACTTCACAAATACATTATAGAAAATATTATCTACCACAATAAACATAAAAAAAAAAATAAATAAAGAGAAAAATCCAAAAATCAGTGAACTCATCAAACCGAGCATATTTTGAAATTGAGCCATTTTCATTCATTCACCAAACAACGCAAAATCAGTGTCTATGGCTTCCTCTCATCACGAGGAACACAATGATACCTTCATCTTGGCCGAAAAACCGCCGCGCTAGCCGAAAATCCACTGAGACCGCCGACCTTCTTCACCTAAAACCGCCATAATATCTTCAAAAATCTATATATATAGGTAGAGCTCGTCGAGGGCTGCCTTTTCCACCAGTTAGTTCTCTATTTTGCCTGAGTTTTGGCTGGATTTTTTTGGCCTTAAGAAAGCCCAGCCATTGTACGACTTCCTCTCCGCGTTCCCTGTTCTTTTCCATTGTACATTGACCAAAGAATATTATATCTACAACTTTGTCCTATGGTTATTTCACTTTGGTCCCTGAAAGTTCTAATAACATTTAAATGAGCCCAAAGCTTATAGTCAACTCTAGTCTTGGCCCGAAGAGTTTTTAAGACATTTAAGTTAACCCTAAAATTATTATTTAATTCAAAATTGGTCCCCAAGTCTTTTAAATCATAAATTTCGACCCCAAACTTTCAAGATTTGGTTCTGATCACATAAGTCCTTGTACCTTTTATTCAAACTAAATTAATCCTCAAACTATTTAAATAATTAATTTTAAAGTCTTCTAACTTTTATAAATCTATGATTTAGTCCCTAAATATTTAATTACATCACAAAACCTTGAATTATGAATTCGAACCCCTATTAATTTCCCTTATTGACTAGACGAAGTACTTGGATAGTTGAGAAACTTATTTTTCAAGAATTTAGAGATCGACTTGAAGTATTATAAGGTAGACTCTTTATTTAAAAACTTTATTTTCTTAAACGTGGGCACTTATTAAATTCATATTATAGTGATATGCATGATTAATGTGAATTTGATATTATTGCCTATTAAAAGGCATATGTGTTACATGGACCTATTAAAAAGTCTCACCTATTAAGAGGCGCTTTATGATATTGGCCTATTAAAATGTCTCGTCTATTAAAAGGCCTATGAATTTCGTGTTTATTAAGAAGTATGTTGATTTGCATGGTTGTGTGTATTATTGTGATATGAATGTAAAAAGGTGCGAGGAGTCTACTGGGTATTTCAAATGAAATACCCATTCTTTCCAATTTAACAATTTTCAAGTTTCAGAGCCGGTGGTGGAATGATGGACAGTGGCCACAATTAAATTATATTTTGAAAAAAATTAGTCTTTTGGAAATTGTCTGTTAATCGTAGAGAAAACATTGGAGACCTCCACTTGTTTTGTTACAATCGTCAAAGATTGATATTCTATAGTTATGTTCTGCACTCGTCAAAAACTTAATTTATTGAATTTTATCTTTTTTCACAATTTATTATTTTAAAAAGTTAACAAGAAAAGTCAAACTAGCTACTTTAGTATTTTTCAAATTATGGGCGTTACAGGTTTACTACAGCATTGGCTTCTTGAAACTTTTTCTTCCTTGGTGTTAATTTCATATTCGTAGCCAAACATGGTCCAATGCTCGTCATTATCTAAACAATTTTTCTGTGTAGTTTCGAACTGTTGAAAACTTCAGAAACAGAGTAAACCATTCCCCTATATAAGCAAGCTGTACACGTAAAAACTTATGCAAAGGGGAAATTAGCACGCGAGAATGTTTAGAGACGTAATCGACGGTCTCAGCTTCATCAACTGGCCGCTGGAGGTGCAATTCTCCGATGAAATCCTGGCCAATTTTCAAACGCTTAAAGATTTGTGCAACCCATTGAGAAATTTTTTCTGTTCAGACTCAGGTGCTACTTTTCTCCTGTCCGCAGGCTGTGCCTTTCTGGTCCTGTGTCTACCTGCATGGCTAATTTACTACAAGAACAAGAAGAAAACCCATAACTCTGTTTTGATTCCAGAGATGATTACTAGGAGGGGCTCTACCGCAGACTCACTGGTGGAGTTGACCTTGACACCGATAGACAATAACGGTGAGAAATTCGTTCAGTTTTTCATTTTAGACAAGGGGATTAAATCAATTCTGTGAATTTTCTGGCATGTTTAGAATTTAGAAATTCCTTTAAAGTAAGAGAGACTTCATAAGGACTATTTTAAGGGTTTAGTTCTGCAGCTTTCTTGTTTGTTATATAGATTCATGTTAATTCTGATGATAGATAGGTAGATCAATTTTTTTACAAGAAAATTGGGAAAACATGGACTCCTAGTACAAAATTCAATGAAAAGAAGGATGCAAGTAGCACTGTTATAATTCTTGTTTCACGTTTTGGTGGAGGACTAGGTAAGTCTGGACTCTGGGCAGTGTTAACTATAAAGGAAGACGATTGACCTAAATTCGTGTTTAATTCTGCCTTCAAAACGTGTACTCAACTCAACTACTTAGTGCCGTGATTTCTAGCATTTGATTGCATTATTCCAACCTCCACTTCAGTCCTGTGGTAAAGTGCCTTGATATCGAGCTTATTGGAGTTTTGCCATGTTTTATGCAAGCCAGTCTCAGTTATCCGGATGACTTAATCTATCTGATGATAAGGAATCGGCTGCCTAAATTTGGAGTGTCAACAACTATTCAGTGCAGTTCTTTGAAGTTCATTTGCATTCTACAAGAATGTAATTGTAATAATTCTTTCCCTATGTTGAATTGAATTGTCAACTTGGACGACAGAAGGTTCTCATCAGTGAAGTGCTTAGAATAGCTTTGATCTTTAATTTTTTAATACAGTTTTGAGTACTTCTTGATCTATTAGAAAACGCCTATCGTATCAAAAGAAATGACATGGAGCAACCACACCTTAGAAAATGAATGCATTCTAAAGACTAGAGAAAATTGGCCAAAGGTAATTTGTTACTCTTTTTCACTATACTGCTGAAATGAATGGATGCACATTGAAATCTTTTATCTGTTCTACTATGATACCATTTCAGATGCCCTTTAATGTCCATTTTCCCTGACCCCCCTGTCTTCTCTGTCAGAAAGAGACTGCCCTGCTTTTGCCTCTGGTTTAAGTAGTTACAAGGCTGTTCTTTAATTAGTTATCTTACTTCCTCTTAAAGCTGTTGTGATAAAATATGCTGGTATATAAAAACCATTGGATGTGACGCAAACTAGCAATCCATCATAATTGTATAAGAAACAATCTGGCATATGTAAAAATGCAACTTATATCTTTTTTGCGGTGTAATTTCTATTTATGATTAGGGCCAATAGTTTCACGTCAATGTCTTTCACTAACTTGGTCTGTGTTAAGAAACACGTACGTGGAATTGTAGCAAATTGTACCATCCAGCTGTATTGGTAATGGCGCTTGAGTAAGGAGGTGCTTCTTCAGATGTATTTCTTGGTGTTATTGCCAATTTTACCTGTTTTCATCTGTTGAAGGGAAAACATTCTTGATCTTGTTAGTCGTGTGAGCACTAGAGTTTGACATTTGGTAACTTGGTTTATGAACCGAGACTGAATCTCTTTTTTGACCCATGTTGTAACAGTTTCTGATGCAGAGTATGCAGAAGAAGTGCAGTTTCAAGAAGCAATCCTGGCTTCTATATTTGCTTCTGAAATAGCAAACACAGCTTCTTCATCTCTCCAGGGAGGCTCACTTTTAAACACCGCACCACTGGAGGTGGAAAACAAAGTCGGGAAGTCAAGCCTTAGCTTCTGTGGAATCTGTTTAGAAGACAAAGAAAGATGGGAAATGTTCGAGAATGATAGTTGTTCCCACTCCTTTTGCTACGAGTGCACTGGCAAGCACATAATTTCCAGGATTAAAGAAAAGGTGAAAATAGTTGGTTGCCCTGCACTCCATTGCAAGTCGATACTCGATTACGATACTTGTAGGTTGATCATCCCAAAGGATTCTCTCATACAGTGGGACGAATCGCTATGCCAATCACTGATTCCAGAATCCCAGAGAGTGTACTGTCCTTTTCGAGACTGTTCAGCCATGTTTGTCAACGATACCCACGAACTCATAAAAAAGGTAAAATGTATAGTATGCCGTAGATCATTTTGTGCACATTGTCGGGTTCCATGGCATCCCGAATTCACATGCAAAGAATTCCAGAAGTCGTATGCAAAACAAGGGCAGAAAGAAGACATCTTGATGAAGACTCTTGCCAAGAAGAAAAGCTGGCAGAAATGTCCCAAATGCAAGATGTATGTTGAAAAGATTGAAGGTTGTATACACATTACATGCAGGTGCAAATACGAGTTTTGCTATCGATGTGGTTCAAAGTGGACCGGATCACATTCTGATTGCCGCCCGAAGCCGTAGATGAGCGAAAATAGATTATGAGTGCGAGCTCTGTTATGTCCATAACTATGGATGACGTGTGTTTGTATGTTTGCTTAGGGCAAGTATTTTGTAATCATTGTACAGTGGGTTTTCAATTTCTGGCACACTTTTTTTTTTCCCCTCCCTGAAACTTTTTATTACCTT
Source organism: Nyctanthes arbor-tristis (assembly GCA_963692815.1). NCBI lineage: Eukaryota > Viridiplantae > Streptophyta > Magnoliopsida > Lamiales > Oleaceae > Nyctanthes > Nyctanthes arbor-tristis. The sequence goes on from CAVNYN010221818.1 coordinate 163,940, forward strand.
TACACTTTTTGAGGGAATTTTAAAGAGTGATGGATGTGGTTTGAACTTGAGCTTCATACTCAAAAACTTGAGCTTCTAAAAAAAATTTCTTTCAAAAGTGGGTTTCTCATTTTTTTTTTTTTTTTGGTTTTATTTTATCGTTTGGGAAGAGAAGTAGAAAGCTTAGAATATTTTGTCACCAGCTGAAGGAGCCACAATACTGGCAGTTAAACCAACTATTAAAATGAAAAGAAATTTAGTTAAACTAACCATTTTGGGGGGTTGGGGGGGATAATCTTTCCTACTTACTCACTTGTCACTTAATTTACATGGCATTTTTATCCAGCTGGGAGGAAGGGAAAACCATTCTTATGTGTTGCCTCACTTCAATTTTTTATTTCTATCAAAACTAATTACTAATCCATGGGCAATATGTTGAAATATAACTTCTCTCTTTTTTTCATTTTTAAAATTAATTATTAAAAATAAAGAAATTATAAAAGTAACATAAAAGCGACCAAAGGGGCTTATCGTAGTTCTAGTAGTAAAAGCACCTCATTATAAGTAGGGACGGATTTAGAAATGTTGTTGATCATGGGCTGTAAATAAAAGAAATTAAAAATTAATATTACCTAATTTCTGCATACATACTTTTTTTTTTTCTTCTTAAAATTTGAAAGGTCAATTTGAACCTAAAGTCCCCAACCTTTATTAAGATTTAAGGGAATCTCTTTTCCAAGTCCCAAATTACGAATTCCATCCATTTCGACGGTTAATCTTTTTTAAAAAACACTTTTACCCCTATATTATAATTAAATAAAAAATAGGTGAAAAACAAAATATTTAAAAATCTAAATATTAATTCCCACCCACCCAGCCACCCACCTCAACTCACTTCTTATACAATTTTACCCACAATCCATGCTACCCTTCGCCGCCAACTTAACATGTAGCCACCATAACTGTCGACCATACACAGGGATAGTTTTCTGGAGATCTAGTTGTTCACAAGATAAAGAGATAAGATGGTATATATAAAACATGCCAAAATAGACGAGAAGTGTAATAATACAAATTAACATATTTTTCTCGTACAATATTTGAATTACAATCAATTTAATCAAAATTATATTCTATTCAACTCAAGAAAATTATATAAAGATATAATATAATACGATCAACCAGCCGTAAAGAGCGTATGTGACTTTGACATAACATCTTTATCTTGAATTGATCTAATTTACATACTTTTATTCTCTAATATATGCTAGTCACGAGTATCAACACATTCCACTACGTACTCCTTTTCTTATGTGTCGATGATGTATATAGAGAGAAATTTGCGAATTTTGGAAATTTACTCAATTGGGTGAATGATTCTTGATCACTATACATACACACAGATTGTACAAATTCTGATCAAATATAGCAATGTAATTCGTCCTACCTGTCTCTGATTTTTCTTAGAATTCCACTATTGAGCAATTACAAGAATGTGGAGGATTTGTCATTACACTAGTTGTATTTAGCACAATACTTCAGGGACTAAGAAAGTAAATAACAAAGTATGGTGTAGAGTTGTGTTTTGCTAAATCACATTTTTGCTGATTCATTTGTATTCCTAACTCCCCCTCTCAAGCTGGAGCATGCTTGTGCAATTCCAAGCTTGTCCTTTAGATATGTGAAGCTGGAAGTGGCTAGAGGCTTTCTAAAAAGATCTACTGTTTGATCTGCAGTTAGGATGTAACCAATTTGAAGTTTGTTTTCCAAAACTTGATCTCTAACATAATAAATACCCAACTCAATGTGTTTACTTCTAGCATGAAAAACTAGATTTGAAGCTAGAGCCTTTGCACTCAAACTATCACACCAAATTATAGGAACATGTTCTGACTTCAGTTTCAATTCACTTAGTAAAGACTGAATCCATGAAACTTCCACTGCTGCTTGTGCTAGAGATCTATATTCAGATTTTGTGGATGATCTTGACACAACATTGTGCTTTTTAGCTGACCAAGAAACTAGGAATCTCCCAATTAAACACATTGGCCTGCAGTTGACCTTTTGTAATTAGGGCAGGAAGGCCAATCTGCATCAGTAAAGGCTTAAATATGTAAAGCATCAGATTTCCTGATCAAAATTCCATATCTTAGGGTTCTTTTCAAATATTTGAACAACCTCTTTACTGCCTTCCAGTGCACATCTGTAGGAGCTTGTAAAAACTAACTTAATCTATTTATAGCAAACATTATATCAGGCCTAGTATGCACAAGATATTGTAAGGCTCCTACTGCATTTCTTCACAATGTTATGTTCTTCAAAAATCTCCTTCACTTTTTGAGAGCAACTTTCCCCTATTCATAGCGGTAGCACTAGGCTTGAGATTTTGAAAACCAAATCTTTTTAGCAGATCCACTACATGCTTTGTGTCAAATGCAAACCACATTTATCTCTTTGAAATTCAATTCCTAAGAAATGATGTAAATCATCCATGTCTTTTAGAGCAAACGTATGATTCAGTTTTTGGATGAAACTTTGAAGAAGATTACCATCATTTCCAGTTACAATGATGTCATCTACATATATTAGAACGAAGATTATTTGCCTTTGATTTGTATAGAAGTACAATGAACTGTCCGCTCTGGATTGACCAAAATTCCAGCCAATCAAGGCTTTACATAATTCTTCAAACCATGCCCTAGGTACTTGTCTAAGTCCGTAGAGAGCCTTGTTAAATTTGCACAGATGATTTGGTTTAGTTTGATCAACAAAACCTTCTGGTTGTTCAAGATAAACTTCCTCAATAACTGTGCCATTTAGAAATGCATTATTGATGTCAACTTGTCTTATGATCCAACGCTTAGACACTGCCAAGGTAAGAAGAATCCTCAAGGATGAAGATTTAATCAAAGGGTTGAAAGTTTCATGAAAATCTATGCCAGCTCTTTGAAGAAAACCCCTTCCAACTAACCTTGCCTTATACTATTCAACCTTTCCAAAAGCATCATATTTCACCCTAAACACCTATTTGCTATCAATTAACTTTTGTCTAGCCTTAGGTAAAACTACTAGGTCTAATTTTTTTCTAAGGCACTGAACTCCTTTTTCATGGCTTCTTTCCAATTTTTATTTTTTAGGGCTTCTAACATAGAACTAGGCTCAACATCTAGATAAACATCATCAAATTCATGTTTCATGGTAGCACTAAATAAGCCTTTGGTTTAAAAATACCTTCCTTGCTCCTTGTCATCATATAATGGCCTGCTGTTTTACTACTGATTGTATCTTGTCTACCAGCTAACTGGTTTTGTGTATCATCATTTCCTTGATGATGTTCCTCCTCAACATCTTCTGAACCATTTGTTTCACTTCTTCCAACATCTTCTGAGAATTTTGTGTGTGTGTGTGTATTTTCAGCAATAGGTGATTCTACCACTTGATCAGCACTTGGTTGATCTATATCAGATGAATTGGTGATAATTTTCTTAGAAGAATTGAAGAATGGTAAGTTTTGAACCATGACTTCAGAATTCTGATGACTTGACATTCTGTTTAGGAAACAATTTTGAAATGGGAACTCAGTCTCATTAAATACTACATGTCTAGAATGATAAATTTCCCCACTAGGGCTCAAGCACTTGAATCCTTTGTGTGAAGTACTGTAACCTAAAAACACACACTTTATAGAATGAAAAGTGAACTTCTAAGACTAATATGGTATGAAGTTTTTAACAGTTGAGTAAAGCTTTGAAACTCACCTCCCCCATCACATTGTAGGGTTTTGATTTTCCTTTCAAACTTGTTTTCAACAAGGGTTTTAAATTGTGAAAATACTACCACTGCCTCAAATTTTTGTTTAAATGGGTATATCTAAGTGAATCTACTATAATCATCAAGGAATATAGTGTAGTACCTAAAACCTGAGACTGAGATAATAGGAACAGGTTTCCACAGATTAGTATGGATTAATTCAAGAGGGAATTTAGTATGTGATAAAGAATTTTTAAAAGGAAGAGCATGTGACTCTCCTAACTGGCAAGCATCACAAAAAGAAGCATTTTCATTGATAATGAAGGACTGATTACAAGACTTTAAAGCTTAATCATAACACTAGTGGTAGAGTGACCTAACCTTCTATGCCACTGACTGATATTAAATTCATTAGACAACTTTGATTGAACAGAAAACACAGATACTGGAAATTGATTTTGAGAAACTAAAACTCGATTGACTGGTTGATGTTCGTCAAGCTGATACAGACCACCTTTATGCTTCGCTTGCAGTAGAACCTCCTGAGTTAGCTTGTCCTTTACAACACGAAAATCAGAGTCAAATTCAACCAATACGTTTTTACATGTTGCAAGTTGTGAAACACTTAATAAGTTCTTTTTTATCTTAGACACACAAAGCATATTCTTAAGCAGCAATGACTTGTTATTCAGTGTCTTTAAGTGTCCAGTGCCAACATATGTTATGTTTAACTTACTACCATCACCAATCATTAGAGTTTCTTTACCACCATACTCAGCAGGTTCAATGATATGATCTATCATACCAGTGACATGGTTGCTAGCTCCAGAGTCTGCAAACCAAGCTGGAGAGTCTACTAACCCGGCAAGATCATTCACTGTGGATGCTGAACCTACCATAGCAGAAGGCTGAGCTCCTTTATATTCATCTTGCTCATCAGATTTGTACCTATACCAACTGCCATTTACAACATGACTGAGTTTTTCACAACTTTGACAGGGCTCCTTTCTTGTTTCAGCTTGTGGAGCTTTACCACCCTACCTCTATTCCTTTCTCCTTCTCTGAAGTTGTTCTTTCTGCCACTACAATGATTTGACCTTCCTCCTCTGCTGGCAAAGTTTTGCCTTTGAGCATACTTGCAAACATTTGGCTGAAGTTCACTGCAGCCATTCCATTCCTCAATGTGTTCAACTAATCTAGCCTACTTTCTAAGGTCATCAACACTGATTGTAACTCAGTCTAAGAGATGCTTTCTCTGCTGTTAACTTGGACACGATGGAAGTATACTCCTCAGCTAGCCTAGCCAAGGCTTGATTAACCAAGTCAGAGTTGGGAATTGATTTATTAGCTATCTCAAGGTTGTCAGCCAATTGTTGTAGGGTATTAAGATACTGATCTATAGTTATAGACCCTTTCCTTGTCTTGTGAAGCTCAGCTGTGAGGAATGTGACTTTGGACTTGTTTATGACTCTAAATATTTCTTGAATAGCACTCCAGAGCATCTGTGAAGTAGTGGCACCCATGACCCTCAGTGCTCTCTCTAGAGTCATTGTTGAGTATAGCCAACCCATCAGTAGTTGGTCTGTAGAGATCCATTTTCTATACTCCGGATTAGGGCTAACCACCACATTGGTGCCATCTTCTCGAGTGACTAGATTTCCTTCGAATTCTGGAGGGCATTTAATGTCTCCAGTAAGAAAACCTTCAAGGTTTATGCCCTTTGATGATGCACATAACCATATGTTTCCAAAGTAGAAAATTATTCTTCTCCAACTTCACTGCTGGAGACTGCGTAAGTGATGATCCGAAGGGTGAGTTTTGATTTCCTACCAATGGTGAGGCATCATTGAGGAGAAAGAGTTTTGTTGGGTTGTGGAAATGGAAAGAGACTATGGTTCATTTGCCATTTTCAAGTTCTAATACCAAGAGAGAAATTGGGGAATTTTGGGAATTCACTCACTTGAGTGAATGATTCTTGATCACTAGTATATATATATATATACACAGACTGTACAAATTCTGATCAAATAGAGCAATGTAATTAGTCCTACGTATCTCTGATTTTCTCACAATTCCACTATCGAGCAATTACAATAATGCAGGGAATTTGTCTTTACACTAGTTGTATTTAGTAAAATACTCCAGGGACTAAGAAAGTAAAGAACAAAGTATGGTACAGAGTTGTGTTTTGCTGAATCACGTTTTTGCTGATTCCTTTGTATTTCTAACTTATATGAATCTTTGCTTTCATTTGCCATAATCAATGACGGGTGATTTAATCACCCATCATCTTCTACTGGTTACCCCTTGCATTTGATCACCTTCAATGTAAGGTAGAAGGCTTGGTCTCATGACAAGGTAAAGCATTAACTACCTTGATATTAAAAAATTCAATCACAACGAATTTACTATAATAATAAAATTGAATCAATAGCAAGAGTAGTAAGAAGGAATTATTGTTAAAATAGTCATCGAGCTCTTGTTAATTCAGCCACAACAATGAGTCACAAGATCATATCCGTTTTGTTATCATGAATTATGCAATCCTAGTTCTATTCTAACTAGAACAAAGAAATCAATTACGTAACTTTTTTCTTGTTCCCATGCTGCATGCAAATGTAAATCAAACTACAATGACTAATTGTAAATTTAGTCACGACTCATCAAGTTTTATTATCAATTACGCAACCTTTTCAAATTGAAGAGGAACATCCTTTCAAGGGGTAAAGAAAATAAGAATACCAAAGAATTCAATCACATACCTATTTCTTGTTTCCATGCAATTTGCAAATACAAATCAAACTGCAACTAACTACGTAATGAATAGTTTCATATCTATAATGAAACTAGTATATGGTCACATATTATGGGACAATTTGCAAGCCTAATTTCCGAAGAAATGCTAGAAAAATGAAGTTATATTTTGTGTATTCATATATATATATATATATATATATATATAGAGAGAGAGAGAGAGAGAGAGAGAACAAGCTGTGAATTATGATAATAATTATTATTAGGGAATATATTATGACGATAGGATTAATTGCAAATTTGTAAATACCAATTTAATGAGGATCCTAAATTGTAGTGTCTACATTATATATATATATATATATATATATATAGACACACACACTAGTTAGGTACGTGCAATGCACGTATTACGCTTTATTTTTAGTTAATCTCCACGTGGATTTTGTTATGCTACATAGAATAGTTGTATTGCACTATCATGGCGACCTGAAAATAAAAAATAGACATTCAAAAGAATTTACTAATGAAAAATATTCAAATTTAGATACAAAATATAGGAGTAAGCTCCTATGAACTCTTCTGCTTGATCATAAGCAACTTTGAAGAATTTAGAGTGTTGCCTAAAGTTCTCTAGTGCAACATTAGTGGCCTAAAGTTCTAGCTGCAGCTGAAATAAATTCTTGATATGCATTATTCAGGGAATGTACAATATTATCTGTGCAAGGATCTACAATTCGCCAAGAAGATAAGCAACTGCTGAGCTCCTGAAAGGTAAAGTTGACAAAGCAGGAGAGAGATCAAAAATGCAGTAACCACATGTATGTGCAGGGACTCAATTAAGCAAAACAAAATGGTGCATGTGGAAGAGTATGAAGTGATATCAGATGCCATCATCATATCCAGTATATACTCTCCCAATCCTTGACGTAGTTTAAATTTCATATATTGGATCTTCCTTGAATTCAACTTTTATGGACCATTGATGATTTAATATAAAATGGTAGCTCTTGGAACTAACCACAAGCAATAAGCCGTCTCTATAAATTCCAAGCATAACTAAAACTGCTTTGACATTTTTTAGGCTCAAGTAGTTAATCTAGCATCCAGTGCCGGTACTGTCATTACTAGGGCCCTAGACAAACTCTAAAAAATGAACCCTTATGATGAGTTACAATTGGGGGTTGGAAGGGGGCGGAGCACCCTCCTCGGGGGTTCCCCCCGAAATTTTTTTTTAGGACTATATTCCTTAAATTTTTTAACAAGTTTTGGTAGACAATATATGTCATTGGAAACATAATATATACAATATACCAATGATCAATGCTACATTGTCACCACAATGGTCATGACTGCGTTGCACATCATCATAATAACAACGTTTGTAATACAAGGTACCACAAAATCTGAATAATGTCTAGCTTATTTACACAAAAGACCCTAAAATTTAAGATCGTTGAAGAAATGGCCCAAATAATGGATAAATGTTATTAGTCCTTGCCATAAAGCTCAAGTAATGTGAAAATAATAAAATAGAAATTCTATATAAAATTCATCATGCTATGTCACATGGACCAGATTTCATTTCCTTAGCTATAAATAAACAAATTTCTTATTTTTAGGGGATTATGAATTATGAATTGTACCTGGAAATCCTTTATTCTCTTTCTATAACCGTATGCCTCTCATCCCCTTTATCAATCTGTAATTCTCCTCTCATCTCCATAATTCTTCTGATCTTTAATTCTCCTCTCATCCTTCCTATTTCTTCTGAATCTGTAAGTTTTTTCAATATATTAATGGAATCCCTCAGCTAGGCTCTTTAATTTCAACTGAGTTCTATGGTTTTGAGTTGATTAT
>CAVNYN010221819.1:0-36655 GCA_963692815.1 Nyctanthes arbor-tristis
TCAATTTTTAATTATTTTTGAAGAAATTTTTATATGCTATTGAAGTGCAATAATCAAATTTGATTTTTTTAAAATCATAGTACTCCAATTTGCCGATTCAGTAATTAATATAAATAGGAACTTTTTGTCTTTCACATGTTTATACTGCAATATTACTTGTTTAATTAATATAATTTTTGGTCCCTGTTAATTGCTTTACTGGCGTTTTATTGTGTAGTAAATCCATGTAAAACGATAGAAGTGTGGAGATTGGGTTAAATATCTTTTTAAATGGCGCAAATGAATTGAAATTAATGTCATAAGAGGTTATGATTTCCTGTTGTTGAGTTTTCATTGTATTCATGCTACTGTGTCCTTTAACAGAGGAATTGCTACGGGAAACATAAAATTTGTCTGGACTGGAAGGGCGCTTACATGGAAGATGCTTCACTCGTGCAAAGTTGGAACAGAAAAGCATCTGCTCAAGTTGCCAAAAACTTTGTTCTGGAGATGAAACCATCTGGAGTTTTGTCTTACAATTCTACACTTTCCAATTTGCTCCTAGGCTATGCAAATAATGGTTTATTCTCTGCTGCAAATGCTGTTTGGGATGAAATATTGAACAGCTCACTTGTACCAGATATTCGAGTAGTTTCCAAACTAATCACCATATACGGGATTGTAGGAAATTTTGATATGGTTAACCGGATTATGTACCAAATGAAATTAAAAGATCCAGAAAATTTACACGGAATTTATAAACTGGCTATCTCTTGCTTTGGAACAAGAGGACAACTAGAGTGTATGGACAATATGGTCAAGGAGATGGTGTCTATGGGATTTACAGTAGACTCTACCATTGGGAATTCTTATCTATTGTATTATAGTATTCATGGTTCGTTGTCTGAAATGGAAGTTGCCTACGGCCGTCTTAAGAGGTCGAGGATTCTCATAGAGGAAGAAGCAATAAGGACCATGTCATTTGCTTATATTAAAAGCAAAAAATTTTATTCTCTGCGTCAGTTTTTGCAGGATGTAGGTCTTGGGAGGAGAAATGTGGGTAATCTTCTTTGGAATCTCCTACTGCTGTCTTATGCTGCGAATTTCAAAATGAAAAGCTTGCAGAGGGAATTCGTGAAAATGGTGGAAGCTGGATTCGCTCCTGATCTTACTACTTTTAACATTAGAGCACTTGCTTTCTCTAGAATGTCTTTATTTTGGGATCTTCATGTGAGCCTTGAACATATGAAACATGATGCAGTTGTTCCAGATCTTTTGACGTATGGTTGTTTTGTTGATGTATATCTTGATAAAAGATTGGGAAGGAATTTGGAGTTTGCCGTAAACAAACTGAACAAGCACAATTATGTCTCAGTGCTGACGGATCCATTTGTTTTTGAGGTCATGGGGAAGGGAGATTTTCATTTGTTTTCAGAAGTGACACTGGAGTACACAAGAAAAAGGAAATGGACCTATAACATGCTAATTGCCACCTATCTTAAGAAAAACTTCCGGAATCATCAAATATTTTGGAATTACTGATGATTATGATTGGTTCATTGATCGTGAAAGATATATTCTGGTAGTTCTCACCAAGTAAACTCATTGATTCTTTGATCATTCATATCCTTTGCAATTCATATCCTTTGCAAATTAGTTAGCTTTTAAGCAACTGCAAATGAGCGTGGCCGGAACTCTATAGTTGCTGCTCTAGGGCTACATCCTTGGACAATTTAAATTTGTATGATTTTCAGTTAGCCCTGTCAGCCAACCACGTGGTTGCAGAGAGGAAAAATGAGTCTGTTGATCAATTGGCAGAACTTTCTGAATTTTGGATTGGAGATGGTGTGTTGATCTGCCTTTTAGATTAGTATTGTGGACTTCACATTACGTCTCTGGCCGAGTCCGCTTACTGAAGAGAACTTGTGGTCTGGAGGTTCTGGTACAATTTGACTTCGTTGTTTGCCACAAGCTCTGAAAGTACAACAGTGTTGTTTTCACTCTTCGACGTTGGAACTTTCTTTTGGTGAAGGTATTCTTCCTGAGATGTTGAAGTTTCTATTTGTCTTGCATCTGACTGAAGTTTTTTTCTTTTCCTTTTTTCTCCTCTCTTCTTTTGTGCTTTCATTGCCACTGTCTTTGGGCTATTTGCAACCATTCTTCAATATGAAAGGTTTCTCCTATTAATGATTTTTGTACTCCATTCCTTTAGACTCTATGAACAATTGACATTAAAGACTTGAATTTTATTGATTTGATTTTCAGATCTGGGGCTGAAGTCTTTTTTACTAATTATGGCTCAAGAGTCTTAGAATTTTTAGTTATTACCTTTGACATAAGAATAAGAGAAAACTGTATCTGATCTTTCTTTTTTCTTTTTAAAGAAAATTAGGATGCTGGGATACAATTGAAAAGGTTCCCAAATCTGGAAATAGTCTGGAAATAGGCACAAGGATGTTTTTTAATAACATGATTGTAGTTTCTCATTAAAATATACTAAACAAGGCGTTCACTTACCCCTTTGCTTGGGAAAACAATATTACTGACTTTTAAAGGCATGACAAAAGAAAATGGGACATACAGATTTTCTAAGCACGAATAAAGTGAAAGGTGGGGGTTATATATCCTTGTACATTGAGATTTGTATTGCTTATTGCATAGGATCCCAAGATGCCTCAGAATAATTGACTATTAGCTCAGTGGCAAAGAACATTCTTGACAATTAAGTCGTGCTTGGACTTTGACGACTCTCGTCTTAAGGTGAATCTCTTGTTGCAAGATATGCTCATACTTCCACCTAAATCTCTATAATATGGCAACCCACTATATAAATCCTATGGTCAGATCTCACCACGATATATTAACATGCTATTTACCAAATTTCTTATTTATAGGGTTTAATTGTTCGTGAACCTAAATTAAGTAGGAATACAAGATGTCCTAAATAATCAATAAAAGGAAACTTACTAAAATCAAGAAAGGAAACTACTAAACTATTACTTAAAACAATAATTAAAGGAATATAATGACATGTTGCATTGTTTCAACTCTCAAAATTCTTCCTTAATTAATCCAAGCAGCATGAGTAGGAGGATGATCCTGTGAAGGAACAAAAATCTAGCATATCGTCCATCTTTAGGAGCAATAATCTCATCCGGGGGTATCTCATCAATAACATTTGTACGAGGAAATGAAGTAGGAGGTGCTTGATGGGGTGGCTTGTCTGTCCTGCTGAAATGGAAGATGACAATACTGGAGTCTGGAGGCTTGCTATATATTGAAAATTGGACAAATAATTAAGTGCAGGAACAAGAATTCTAGAAGAAGGGAACAGAGATAACAAGAAGAATAATGAGAGAGAAATTGTAGTTTATTCATAAATCAAATCAAATGTGAGAATTACACTGAATGAGCCCTCTAGTTATATGGTTTAATCCTTCCTATAAAATAAGTAGGAATAGAAGATTTCCTAAATAATTAATAAAAGGAAACTTACTAAAAAATAAAGAAAGGGAAGCAGGTAAACTCTCACGAAAAAAATAACTAAAGGAATAATATGACGATCTTAATTAAATTAATTCCTCTTCCTTCTAGAATACATCTCCAAGTTGCATCAGCATTTTGTTTCAATGTGCACTGGTTTAAGAATTTTGGAGAGTTCAACTTGGCCTTTTTGTAATATGTCATCCATTTTTCCTCTTCCTCATTATTATTATTGTTTTATTTATTCATTTTTATTTATTTACTTATTTTTGAAAAGCTTTTGGACCGAAGGTTTATTTTAGGGTGACAAAAGATTGTGCAGATACTTACAGGTGCTTTCTTAACTTGATGCAGTTGATACAGAAGGAAAGAAATTGAAGGGTGCCTAAAGTTGCTGAGAATCTGTTACGGACTGTCAGTAGCTCTTCTCTGTGCATTTGTTCATTTTAGAGCTGTTGGCACATACTAGTTTGCCTGCTTTCCTGGATGTTTAGCAGGTTGGCTAATTTGATCATAGCTCAGAGTACCTGGTATCCTTCTTGTACACTGGGTTGCTGCTCTTTTATTAAATATTGTTGGATTAATGAATAGATAAGGCGACCATGATGTTAAAATTCTGTGGTCATCATTCAAATAGTTTGATTTCCAAATATGTTGATGTTGTTGATGTTTATCCACTAGATGAAACAGAGAGAATGTCCTTAGAGGGTGTTTGATTCTCATTATCAGATCCACATTATAATTTCACCTATCACTAATGTTACCGATTTGAGAACTGCTCATTTATAACCATGAATTTCAAACTTCTATTAAATCTAGACCACTCATTTCACCTCATTAAAATTTCTCATATAATCCAATGTCAATAATGAGAATCAAAGAGCCACTTAGTATGTTGGGAGTTTTGTCTGATGCCTTTATTTCTCCATTTCTGCTTTATATTTTACCCTTTATTCTGTACTGCATTTAGGGGATGGGGGCCTTGCCAACATCTTCTATCAGCTATCTTACACTGCAGATTTCTTTTCTCTTTTATATAACTGTGTGTGCTTACATTTTTCAAAGCGTTAAATTGCCATATTATGACTTCTGTTTCTCTCTTGCTTTGATCCGTCTATACAGTTCTTATATAAAAGCTGCTATCTGTTTCTCTCGTGTAAATAAATTACATAAAAATGTGTATTCTCTTTCTTGATTGTGCTCTTGCTGGTTAACTTCTTGATATTACTTCCATCCTTCATTATAAATTCTTGTAGCAGCTGAATAAGCACTTGTTCAATCTTCATTTCATTTAGTTCTGGTGCATTTAGTGTTGAATCTTATTTGAGGATGTATGCAGAGATAGACACAGACTTTTGATCACAATAAGTTTCTTCTGAAAAGACCCTCAAAAAAGCAATTCTTTTTGATTGTACTCACAAAAATGTTGATATATGTGCTACAGGTAGAGTTTGTCATCTGTGCATTTGAAAAATCATTTTAGTTCCTTGACTTCTTTGAGCATCTCCAATGCGACAATGTGCACTATGCATTTGTGGTAAACGACTTTGACGTCACAATGAGAAAGTTCTCCAATGCAAAAATGTTCACATGTACAGATCGGAAGATTAGACGTTGTGCACCTTCTAGGATTAATTGTGCCACATAAGCATTCTTTGCCATTGCCTACACTCTTTCCCTACACGACCTCTTCCGATCTCTTGACATTGTTGCATTTTAGATGCTCTTACACCTTCAATGCAACAATGTCAAGAGGACGTCTTTTGACAACTGGCGAAAAAAATGCACGTGTCACATTAAGTGCTTGTTTGATTCTTTTTTTACTATCACATTATAATTTCATCTACAACTGATTTGACCACTTATTTGACAACTTTTCAATTATAACCACATATTTTAAACTTCCATTAAATCTCCACCACTCATTTCATCTCATTATAATTTTTACATTATAATTTGATTCCATAATGAGAATCAAACACGTACTAAGGGGTTGTTTGAACCTCTTTATTTTTTCTATTTATAAATTTACCTATTATGATTTGACTGTTGATTTGACAACTACTCAATAATCACCACACATTTCAAATTTCAATTATATCTCCACCACTTATTTCCACTCATTATAAATTCCCTTTATAAATTCAAAAAATAAAGAGCTTCAGACAAGCTCTAAATGTTTGACATTGTCAAGGGCAGGGTCTATCTCTAGACATTGTCCTTGTCAATGTCGACCATTAATTAATCAATCACTACACTTATCTCTCTTTCTATTTTCTAGATGCCTAATAATAATAATTTGCCAAATATGCAGCAACGACATTGTTGCATTGGAGAATTTTTTAGTTGTAATGTCAATATCCTCTGTCACATATGTACCATGCAAATTGTTGCATAGGAGACGTGATATGCATCTGAAAATAAGTTAATAGCACTATCTATCAGCTTAGACATGAACCTCTTGGCATCTGTTCCTTGCACCAGTTCTGCATTCATAACATGGTAGGTTTCTCAACCCACAAGGGATTTCTGTCTGACCCATATCCTGTACTTGAACATTTCTTTGTGCTTTCATAATTAGATTGCTGCATTGGAGTAGTACTCTTCTGTAATAGATGTTCGACGCCTTGTTACATGCTCATAGATTAAGAAGGTCTTAGTAGTTACTAGCTAGTGTATGCTTTATTAGGTTAGATGCAGGGTGTTTAATTAATATCTTTCTCTAATTTTAATGATGATTAATTATTCTGACGGGTTTTATGTGTACAAAAAAACTTTCCATAGACATTCACAAGAGTCATATGCAAGTTTATGTTGCTCTACTTGATCAAAGTTAGAGATACAGACCATTTTTCTCTATTCAATAATGTTGAAGAAAATCTCTAAATGATTACATGTGGTGTCAAGTCTTGTTTCCACCTATTTATTAAAATTTGATCTTGTTCAAAGCTTTTGGGGCGTGTTGAAAATTTTAAATGATATGCGTTGCCCTATATGGCAAGCGACAACTTAAGCTTTCAGATCAAGATATTCATCTATTAGGTTAAGACACCATAACTTGTGCAAATTTTTAATCCACTTGAGAATTAGACTGGATCAATTTGAGCTGATAGTCATGGGCATTATTGACATTGTTTCTTCTGCCAGTGCTCTCAACCTGTTTAACTCTGGTAATACAACACTGCCAAGATCTGGTCTGTCTTTACGCCTCAGTTCTGTGCACCTGAGTGCTAGCTTGGCATATTTCAAGGTTTCTTCTACTGGCCAGTCCATGACTTCTGGGTCGAGCATCTCAATGAAAGTTCCCTTCTCAATGGCCCTCTCAACTTGATGAGTTAGACCCATTGGCGTTTTGGCTGTTATGATTTGAAGAAGCATAACGCCAAGTGAGTAAATGTCAGACTTTACACCAAGCATGCCAGTTTGCTGATATTCGGGGTCTATGTAGCAGAAAGTTCCAGCGGCTGATGTCATATGGTATTGCGTAACAGAGTCAGCAACGGAGGGAGGGACAAGCCTAGCTAAGCCAACATCACTAATCTTGCTTACAAAGTTGCGGTCAAGCAAAATATTGCCTGGTTTGAGGTCTCTATGTACTAGGGGTTCTGGCTTGGCCTGGTGGAGGAAAAGGAGACCAGTGCCTATTTCTGCAGCTATTCGAAACCTGAGTTGCCAAGCCAGTACTGCTGTGTTTCCTCGCCGGAAAAGACGATCTTCTAAGCTTCCGTTGCCCATGTGTTCATAGACTAGGCAGCCGTACTCAGGGCATGCTCCTACGAGGAGAACCATGTTGGGATGACGAATGCAACTAAGAACTTCAATCTGCATCACATTGCCCAGAAATATGGGAGGGAGTTACAAGCAATATACTAGGCAGCAAAATGCTCATATCGTATTTTCCTTTGAATCTATTCTCAGTGCACAGAGACTAACTTTTATTGGTGTTCTTGCAAAAGTGACCTGAAATTTGTCTACTTCAGTTGCAGAAATTTCAGTGTACAGAACAAGAAAATGGAAATCTATGAGATATCGTATGTAAGAAGTAAACCTATCTTGTCACCCTTTTACCTTACATTGCTAATGTTGTTCTGAACAATAGGGATTTTGATTTTCTAATTAAATTGATTTATTTATTTATTACTATTTGTGTTTTTTTTTTTTTTTTGTGTGTGTGTGTGTGTGTGTTTTTTTTTTTGTGGGGTGGGTGGTTGTACCTCTTGCTGAAACTGCGATTTGCCTTGAGCTGCATCAGGACGAAGAACTTTAACTGCAACTTGTGTATGGTCTAGGTAACATTTGTAGACTGGCCCATATCCACCTTCCCCAATCTTGCGAGATTCTGAAAAGTTTTCAGTTGCAGCTTCAATCTCCTCTATCGAGTATCTACGGTATCTGACATCGCTTTGTGCTAGCTTATCCAGCACCTTATTCTTTTCCTCTGCTTCTTTGAGTGCTTTCATCTCAGCATCGATTCTTTTCTGCGCTTCAAGTTCAGCTATCCTCTGAGCTGCTTCAGCTTTCTCAATAGCTGCCCTGCATTTTGCTTTTTCGTTCTCTACAATTGCTAATGCTTCTTCCTCAGCTAGTCTCACCTGGTCTAGTCTCCGTTGCTCCTCTGCTTTCCAATGGTGAAGTTCCTTTGCCTACGAAATCAAATTCTTGTGTTTATATTCAACCTATGATCAATAGATTTGATGAATTTCTGGTGTGATCTTTTCAGTATTTCATTATTGAAACATCTTGCTAGAAGTTGAATGCTAAAAGCTTCAAATCATTACTTTCTGTTTTGCTGTGAGTGCTTCCTTGCAGGCTGAGCTGTACATGTCCATTGTTTGTTTGAGCTCCTGCTTGAGCCTTCTCATTTCCGCTTCTATATCATCCTGCAAATGTTTTGCAAGTACTTTCTTGTGAGTGCTTTGAATGGGTAACGTGGTTGTATGTAATATATTGAGGAAGTATTTTACAAGAACTCTCTACAAAGTTAAATTGTTGTATATTTGCTAAATCTAATAGTTAACTTGAAGCACTTCAATTTCCAAATCATTCAATTTCTGGGAAAGCTTAGGTATTTGGGATGATAGAGCTTGTGCATTTCCTCTAGCATTTAGAATTTACCTACACTCTTTCCCACACGACGCTCTTCCGATCTCATTGATGTGTGAATTTGAAGAGGAACTTGTGCGTTATCTTTAGAGTTCAGATTATTGTTTCATATTATCTGAAGTTTGAAAATTTTCTGATGGGTTCTTTATGTGCTTACCAGACTTTGGGATCCTGGTGATGAAAAATTTCCACTTTCCGAGCTGGAAGAGAATATTCCAAAACTGTTTCCATCAGACGACGTAGCTCCAGAGAGTTGAGATCCAAAACTTGATCCATTGTCTTTGTAGGAGCCGCTGGATAGACGGGAACCAAAGTGTATATCTTGGTTATCCAATGGGGAAATCATATGATCAGTGCTTGGTCTGCCTGAGCTTACGAATGATATATCAGAATCTGAAATTGTGAATTCTCCACATGACATGTTTGAATATTTGCCCCTAGTAAATGGAGATCTGCGTAACAGTGTAAGTAGCCATGTTAATGAGTTCCATCATTATATGTAGTTTCTTTAACTGAAAAACAAACATTTTGTTTATATTTGGTCTATCATGTTTAGATGGGCTTGCTAGAAGTTCATAAAATAACCTAGAAGTATACGTAACTTTTTGAAGAAACCTAACTAGTCATTCATGAAGACAACTTGCTGATATTTTTTAGAGAAGTCCTGAAAGACTTATGATAATGAGACTTGCAGCATATAATTAGAATGGTGCTATAGTGTCTTACAGAATTTTAAAGGGATAAATTCTGGTTGTTGAGGATAAAGTATGCCTCACTTAAAAAGAAGTTGAAATATAAGGTTGTGAGGTACAGTGCTTGGGTTGGGTGCCGTTGCATATCTAGGAGAGACGAGAGAGGTCATTTCCCCATCTAAAATATAGGAAATAGAGATGATGCTAAAAAGGGTCCAAATTTTAGAAAGTACATGAATAGGTCCTACAAATTTTGAATTACTTAAATTGATAATTTTAGATGCTTTTGGGTGGTGGGTGGGGGAGTTATTTGCATCATTATCTTTTGATTTGGATTATATAAAGAATCTCCTTTCAATTTAAAGAATCCAATAAGGATCACATATCCTTATCCAGCACCAATTTGTCGAATACAGGTACTCCCTCAGAAATGGAGAGTTTGACATAAGTCATGAGGGCTCTTTAGTATGCTCATAAGACTTGGAGGAGTATCTGAGTTGACATGATTAAACATGTGTTGGGCATGGACAAGCTGCCCTGATAAGAGTAATTGTGCATTATAGTTTTGATTATCATTCAATAATTTAAATTTTAGCGTATGCCCCAACTATTTCACTTTATTGATTTCAGAAAATATATTATCCCTTCAACAACTGGGGTTCTACGTCCTATAGATGGTGTATATGTACCAGTGGCTTACTTTATTGAATCTGTTTCACAAGTCGAGAATCTAGGTTCAAATGCCAGCCTATCGGTAGAAGAACCTGTTAAGATTTAGAAACTTAGTTCTCTCTTACAAATGAAAGTTAGAGAATAAATGAAAAAAGTGGAATTATAGAAACATCTCACGTTGAATGCCCTGTCTGATATTAGCATCAGTTGAACTGGGAGGAGGGTTTGTTTGATTCTGCATTAATGGACGAGGAGGTTGATTAATAACAGTAGTGGAGGCAGCTCTGGCAAATGATAGTTTCCCTTTAGAGATGACATAAAGATTGCAAAACTCTGGTGCCAACTTGGAAATGTTGGTTGCGACATCTGCAGCCTTGAATCTGCTGTCTAGAAATTCGTAAGGAATTTTGCCATTTTTGATTGATGACGACAGTGCTGATAAGCTTAAAATTACTGCAGGTAAATTACCTTACTAAGCCTGCCTTTGGAGCAGCACCGACCACCAAATTGTCAACTAAGTTGTGTCTGACATACTCACAGATGGCTCTTGCTATATCAGTGTCTTCAAGTAAGACTTCACTAACTTTTATCTGTTGAACATTTTAATCAAAGACTTGTCGAGTCATCGTAACCAAATGAATGACATTTATTATAAGCTTGAACTGAACCTCAAAATTTGGAAACGGATGATGCTTGGTAGGGTAATTTTAAATTAAAAAGCCTTTCTTTTTTATCAAATAAATGGCAGGACGACAAAAAACTGAATATTAGAATTTCAATCAGGATGTCAATAGATCTTACATCCTTACGGGTGCAGAAGCAACGGAAGGGAAGGAATAACTCCTTTGCTTGACTATCAATTTGGCAGGCTTTATATGATTTTCCGTCATTGTTCTCAGATAAAGAGAAAAGACTTCCTGCCGCTGGATCATCAACAAATAAATAAATACATATGTAGTAAGAGAGTTGGGAGGGAGAAATTATATGCATTCAGGTGATATGCTCAACCGACTGCTCAAGTAATGAAAATTGTTGATGGATGCAATGAAGGATTTTACAAGTTTGACCATCAATGACATTGTGTTCATCAGGCAAGTTATTTAGTCCACATGGGGATTTCACAATTAATTTTCATGATCCTACTTTGATAAGCATTAGTAATTAATGCCAATATTATGCCAGAAAACCCCAAGCCACCATATGCCTGATTAGCTAGGGAAATGGAGACATTATTTAAACAAAATTCAATTAAAACAGCAAGAAAATGAAAGTTAAAAGTACATTGCTTATTGTTGGAAAAACCTTCTGGTATTCCAAGAGTACCGAACTTGACCAATCAAGAACCCACATCTGTGTTTTGTTATATTGTTATTTCCCATTTTAGAGAGAGCCATAATATATGTTGACAATTCTTTGATTCTTATGCAGGATTTGAATTGCATACATGAATACGAACGCGGCCAGAGCTACTTCAGGCCAAATGTCGATTATTTCCCGCACTGTACGTCTTCACAAATCAGAGGAATTGTTTGACATTTGGGGGTGCCCATAATGGAAAGTAGTAGTGCCGTTGGCACAAATCTTTACTAGCAAAGTTTTCTTTTATTTGGGTAACTACTAAAGATTCCCATTTATAACTTAGTGCTAGTTTTCCCCCGTCGTTTCTCATTATAATTTTTCATTGTAATATGGTAAAATGAGTGGCGGATGTCTAAAATACGTTGTAATAGGATAGTTGTCAAAACAAACTGTGGGGAACCAAAATGAGAATAAAACATCTCTCAAGTTGTCAAACATGTTTATAATTCAGTTCTTGAACTTGGTAAATGTTAAAGACAAATCTTATAGAATAAATTCTGTAATGTGTTTGACTGGAAATGGAATTCAAGTTCGAAAACTGCTTATAAACAAAAAACTTACAGCTTATAAGAAAATGTTTTTCTTATTTTAAGGAAAATGTGGTTAGATGATCAAAAGGTCAAAAAAGATTTCTACATAAAAAAAGTGTTAATTAGCACAAAAGTTAGAATTTAAATGGAAGATGCCGTTTTTCATGAAATTTGACAATCAAATACACGCTTTAACACTGTCGTATGTTTGGCAAGATTATCTTAATAGAAACACACATAGTTGGAGATCATTAGATGGCGGAATAATTTCGCCAGACATATGACAGGAGATCAAGACTACTTTAACATGCGACAAAATTCACAGGAGTGTTTCTACCTTAGAAAGTCTATAAAAGTTCTAGAAGTCACAGTTAGATGTACATGCACGCTCTACATCTAGACTTATCCTTCAAACAATATGTTGCTTTAGAATAATAATAATTGGCATATATGCAAAAATAATAGTGACTATGTAATTGAGATTTTACTTTATTTTTTCTTTCTTTCTATTTTCTTTTAACTATTAATTAATTGATAATAATTAATTTCATCTGGAATGGAGTTGTTGTCTCCACCATAATATATGCATTAGACACCTTTATAATAACGATTATAATTATTATAATAATACACACAATACATGCACGTTCATATTGACCACCGTGATCTTACAGCTCGCGAAATGGAAAACATTATTATTATGAAATTATTATGAAATGTTTACTTTGTTTTTTTTTTCATTATATATTAATTAATTTCCTCATGTAATTCAAAGAAGATTGGACGAGAGAAAAACTTACATGGCTTGAATTTGACATGAATGAGGGTGACCCTTTTGCCTTTGCCAAGAAGATGATCACAAGCCCATCTCAATCCAGCTTGGCTCCATTTGTCCTTGTCAATTGCCACAGCTACCATCTCTTTGCTTTTGTCTCCGTCCCCTCTTTGGCCCGTCATTTCCGTAAACCAAACCAAACCAAGCCAAGCCAGAGCGCCCTACAGATTGATTTTGTACAAGACAAGGTGATTTGTCCTCTCCTTCTACAACACTGGATGTTGCAGGGGAAGAATCTCTCTGATGGCTTCTGGGTTGGAGGTTTGGCAGATTCTCTTTTATTCTCTTTTTGAGAAATGGAACATTTTTATTTATTTATTTATTATGTTTTTATCAGTTTGCTGCATTCTTGTCTTTACCACTCATTGAATATACCAAATCACCTGCCTAAAATTCATCCTCCATTCTCTCCGAATCTTTTGTTCATTTGGTTCACTTTGACTTTTAGGAGACTCATAATTTAGAAGTTTCTATCACATGCTTTTAGTGCAAAATACATAAATTCTAGCCCCTCTTAACAAATTAATTTTGTTTTAAAAGTAATATTTGGTCAAACGAATCATACTTACACCTCACATGAGACAACCACGTACTACTCAAATTTTCATTTCTCATACTTACAAAACCTATTTTATAGTTCAATAAGATAACATGGACTAATGGAATATTGAGATTGATTGCTAACAGTGGCTTGTATATATCTTTAGCATGTAATAATAATACTGAAAAACTATACAGAGGATCTTGAAAACTAACGTAATCTTATATTTCACAAGAATGTCGTTAAATATTCTAATAGGATTTCAGACGAATATCATTGTTGTAGTATTTAGGTTCTAGTCATCTTGGAGGTTTATTTGTTTTCTCCATCCACTTGAGTTTTGGCTAGGATGGTAAATAGAGAGTGCCTTTGAATCTAGTTCATAATTTTAAGTTACTACACAAAATTCCTGCCACATACAGTGATGTACTTCATCATATACAAATATGGGTATGGCTTCACGGCATATAAAGAAGACTGTTGTTTTGTAGGGCTGCTTTTGCGATGAGCAAAGGAGGCGTGCACTTTAGCCTCCCAGCTAAAGCCCATCGTGGTTTTTAATTAAAGTTTATTTGATTGATATCTTTTGCTTCTAAAACATCAAGTAGGATTGATCGGGTGGTTACTGGAAACTGATCGGGTGGTTATTTGAAACTTTTGCCACCTTGTAATTTATTTACAAGTAATATAACTATTGTTGATACAGTTAAAATAAATAAAAATTTTTATTTTTTCTCTTGTTAGTTAGCCCCAGCTGGAAAGAAAAAGTCCCTTACAGGGGCAACCTAGGGTATTTAATTTGCAAGTTCGCTTCAAGCGGTATAAGTCACACAACCGGTACTAGTTATTTGCACTGTGCATCAAGTTAGCCAAAAACCGAATACTACAGTTTATACTAAAAGCTTATACAATATCCTTCTGGAATGACCCAAAAATAAAAAAATATCGATGTGGATGATAAATGCAAGTACAAAAAGGAAAATTAGAATACCATGTTTTAATACCAAGTTTATATCATGAACATTTTCATCATTTTTCATCTCTTGGATCAAAGAACTAATCATATATCTATTTATAGACTTTGTTAATAACTCTTTCCAAGGATCACTACTCTCTCATATAAGATTCATAATAATTAATAATAACTTTTAACAAGTGCTCGACTAGGGCTTTCATCGAGGACAACTATATATAACAAAGAGAAATTTTAGTTCGACTATCAGCAATACTATCAAGAAATTTATCTAAGCATAGTTTACATTTCCATGAAAAATATCACATGAGAATATGATGATGATGATGATGATGATGATAATAACAATAAAGAAAACAAAAGTAGAAAGCATTTCCTACTTAATCTCAGTCAGTATTGTTGAACAAGAAATCATCAGACAATCCTCTTGAAGACCTCATGTCATCACCTTCACCTGTGTATGAAGAATAAAAATCATCATCCAAATCCCTCTCATTAATTTCCTCTATCTCATCAACCACCTCTTTTATATCCCACCTCTTGTCCACATCCCCTTCACAACAATTCAATCCTATTTTCAATAGTTTCAACATTTCACCTTCATTGTTTTTGCTTCCTCTTATTTCTTTATCAAACACCTCTACAAGTACATCTCCAGCCACCTGAGATTCGACCCAAGTTACGAAATCCGTGTCGTCTTCCTTACCTTGCTGCAAAAAGTTTGATGGGATTTTTCCCGTCATGATCTCAAGTATCAGTATTCCCAGGCTCCAGACGTCGGTTTTTCTCATGATTCGTCGACCCTGCTTGAATTCCGGTGACTTATATGCTATCATGTGTTCTTGTACTTGTTCTTGATTGACTATTGGAATCAATGCATAGTCTGATAGAATGGGATTGTAGGATTTGTCTAGAAGCACATTTGAGGACTTTAGGTGACCATGTGGTGCCATTAGGCTTGGGAGCTCATTGTAGAGGTATAGAAGTCCTCTGGATACTCCTTTGATAATCTTCAACCGTGTCGACCAGTCGAGGCTTGGATTTCCCTGAGTTCGATTACCTAGAAGAAGAGCTCAGTTAGTTGCATTCATGAATTATAACTCGAAAAAAGGATCATTTAAACTAATAGTGATAACGGTGAGCAAGTCCCACTATAGAATCATAATCTGGCTTTATTATAGAACCAGACAGAATCATAATGTGGCGAAATTGAATGCTAACAAGATGCTTCTTTTTTTATTGGCCACGTCATTTGCTGGTTCCATGACCGAACCCAATTCTGTTTCCTCAGAATTTTCGTAATAATGATAAGAATTGAAAGAATATATACCGTGGAGATGGGAGGCCAGGCTCAAATTTTCGATATAATCGAAAACTAACAGCTTCTCCTCTTTCCTGTAATAAAAAGCCACAAGAGGAAGCAAGTTCTGGTGGCTCAACCTGCCTAACCTTCTCATATGCTCAAGAAAATCAGTTTTTCCCACATTATTCATATGCCTATATCTTTTCACAACCATAGCCTGCCCACCATTAAGAGCAGCTTTGTAAGAAGACCCAAAAACTCCACTGCCCAATACCTCGGCCGAGGCTTTTAAAAGATCCGACATGTCGAAATGTCCCCTATCAATTAGGAAAGTAAGCTTCACACCTTGATCAGCTTTCCTACTATGTGTGGAGTTTCCTTCTTGTGATAGTGTCCCCTGTTCCATTTTATCTAAGTTAGTAGCTGAGGTTACTTTCCTTTGGCCTGGAGAAGTAGTGGCTTCTCCTAGTTGGGTTTTTTGTTTACCCCGGGAAAGAATTACGACGACTGCAATTAGCGCTGCGATTGCTAAAGCCACGACTAGGGCAAAGACGATTATTGTCCCGATGGTGAGTTTTGGTGGAGAAGAACACGGCTCCAACGGCACTCCACAAAGAACTTCGTTACCTATTGATGACTAGTTAGTGAACGTCAAGAGTACTGAACTCGAACTCGGTACACTGGGAGTACTAGAAATTAATATATCTTAAAGTCAAGATAAAATGTTAGCTAGCAATACATTATTAGAAAATGCAAAAGGAATTATTATATATTCAAGAAAACTAACCAGAAAAAACAGTAGCATTCATCTGACTCAGGCTACTGGGAATTTGACCCTCCAATTGATTGTTTGATACATTGAAAAATTTCAACTTGCCCTGATGAAATTCAGGTACTAAGCCTTCAAACTCATTGTTTTCAAGCATCAGTTCTATCAACTTAGGCAATGTGGTAAGGGAAAACGGAATCGGTCCGGACAACTTATTCTGTGCCAAATGAATTTTCTTAAGGGACAATGTTGCATCAAACATAGTTTCAGGAATTTCCCCTGAGAACTTGTTGTTGGATAAATATAGAGTTTTCAGGGCACCCAATTTAGTCATATTTGGCAATGTCCCATCAAAATCATTGTTCATCAAGCTAATAGCCCTCAGATTGGTCAATCTCGATAGCGAGTCGACATCGATGACACCATTTAATCCCATGTTCTCAAGCTTGAGTCCCCAAACAGCCCCATTGTCACAAAGAACACCTTCCCAATTCTGCTTGTCCCCGTTGCATGGTGGCTTGTTGGCATCCCAATTGGACAATGCATCATTATTGATCTCAAGGGATTGCTTGAACTTGGAAAGGATTTGGGCATCCGACATGCTCGAAGAGGCCGTGATATGTAGGAAGATGATGAAGAGTACAAGGGCAAGACGGGAGAGGGTGACGTCACTGGTGGCGGCGTGTACGTTTACATTAGCCATCATGGCATAGCACAGTGGTGGTGGTGGTGCGCGCACTTGCGGGTGCGCGCCCAGTCGAGGGAACTCCTAGAAATTAGGATCAAAGGATTCTTTAGGGAGAAATGAAATGAAATCTTGTGGGCATGCAAAAGGGACACAAAGTACTTGCAGAGAATAGTCCCAAAATTTTGACAAATGGTAAAATGTAGGAAATGTTGACAATGTCTTCACACATATTCTCTCTCTCTCTCTAACACTCTTTCTCTATGCATGGATGTGGAAAGATCACATTAACAAGTTTGTGGTAGTCCTTTGAATTCGCTTAGACATGTTTATGCTGGAGAACTCCTAGTAACTTTTTTATTTTACCAAATGGGTAGTCAAATTTTCTATGTTTTATTTTATTTAAATTTTTATAACACCTTTTAATCTATTTGCCTTTGCCCTCTCTGAAAGTGACGTGCTACATAAACAACAAGATTTCCAACAAAATCTTGCAAATAATAAAAACTCAAAATCCACTAAGCAAGTTTTGAAATCCACTAAGAAATTGAGTAAAACTCAAAAATTTTATCAATGATTGAATAATTGAATTAATCAAAACTGTACATAGAGTCTCCTTTATAGACATGTTTGTCTTTGGAAAACAAGTAGAAACTAAAATCCTACCAAAATAAGGAAACTAATTAAAATCCTACTAAAATAAAACCAAAAACCTAAAACAAAATCTAAATTCTAATACTAATAAAATTATTTTCTTGTCCTACATTAGAAAGATATAGAATAAGTACATAAATACTCAGTACAGAGAATAATGTGTAATGAATCCACAATAATTAATGGAGAATTATATTCCCACCACGAAAATTTATCCTCCCACCACATTTTACTAATCACTAAAATATCCTTAAAGTTACATTAATAACCTTGTTCTTTAATTTTTTTAAATTAAAATATTTAGTAAATAAGTTTTCCCCTTTACACCACCAAATCCCATCATTCTATGAGTGAATTCCCTATCATTCTATGCGTGAACTATCCAAGATTCCGACGGAAGAGCAAACATCAAACATCAAAGAGCAAGACTCCGACGAAAGAAAAATAGAGTTAAAAGTGATGAATAAAAAACCCCGTGACAAAAAAAAAACTTAAAATAATAACAAATTCTTAAAACCCCACGACCCAAGAAAAGAAAAGAACCACGACAAAAAAAATTCTTTTTCTTTACTAAAATCACGTGTGTGTGTGTGTATATTTAGAGACTTCGTGCGTTTATTAAAAGCCCACAACCAAAAAAAAAAAATTTCTTTTCCTTTATTTTTTATTATTTTTATTACTTTTTTAAAATATGAGTTAATAAGGTAAATGTAGTGTGGTGTGGTGATTAAAAACATAATTTATTTGTGATTGGAATAAAATGTGGTGGGATGATCAATTTTCGTGGTGGGAATATAATTCCCCATAATCAATTAGACCACACAAATAGAAAGAAAACCATATTGATGTAGGTATCTCTATTATAAATAAAATAATAATATAATAATAACACTATAATTGTCTTAATTCATTGTTCCTTTTGTTATCTTTTACCTATATATCATTATTAGTCTCGATCTCCTACGTTATGCCGCTATGCGTCGGACGGGATTATGCCACTGGACATCTATGAAACGTGTAGATGGAGGGTGGAACCTATATGTGGGTTCCCAATAATCTTCCATCACATAAGCATTTAGCAACGTAAATCTCGCCAAACATTCGGTGGAAAAGATCTTTTTGATCTATATCATCCATTGATACTTTTCAATTTTCACATGATATCACGAGGATAAGACAGAATATTACATGAAATCTCCTTGTTATCGCCATATATATCAGGTCACAATTTTTTATGGTTATAAGGATATACTCGAATACATTTAATGCATAACATATTAAGGTCATTTGTTGAGTTTGTTAGATTTTTTTTCCTTAGAGGTTTTGTTTCAGAACTTCCGAAAAGTTTTGAAAAGAGACTCTCTATGGATATTCCACAACCAAATGGAATTATTAAACAATAACGTTGTCACCTTATGAATGTGGCTTCTGGTATAATTTATCAAGAATATGAAAAAAAAATTGATAGTAAATGTAAAAAAATACAAATTATAAGAGATAGAAAGCAAGAATGAACTATATGTGTTTGAAAGATATTGAGCCCATATTTGTTTACAAACATAAAATATTTAAAAAAAATTGAGAACATAAAGGACTAGTCCTGATTTAGCATTATAAATATAGTATCATATAACATCATATATCGGTCTTTAGAACATTTTCATATAAAGTAAAAGAGAAGAAGTATGAAAGTGATATATTTCCATTCATTGATAGATGATATTTATACACATTACACAATATCTTATACTGACTTTTCTACCGAGAAATAAACATATATGGCAACCGAATATCTACTTACATGGAATCTGAATATCTACATCACATACATACCATACACAAGAAAATTGACTTTCCTAATAATCCCCCTCAAGTTGGAGAGTGAATATCCCGTACTCCCAACTTGCATAACATAGGAGAAAAACGATCATTCCCCAATGCCTTTGTAAAAATATCCGCGAGCTGGCTTCGTGAGTGAACATATCTAGTGACGACTAAGCCATCTTGAATTTTGTCTCTCACAAAATGACAATCCATCTCAATATGCCTAGTACGCTTATGGAAAACTGGATTCGCCGCAATGTGCATTGCAGCTTTGTTGTCACAAAACAATTCAGCTGATGCATTATGTAACATGCCTAAATCTTGAATTAAATAACACAACCAAGATAACTCACAACATGTTCCTGTCATGGCAAGATATTTTGCTTCAGCTGAAGAGAGAGAGACCCTTTTTTGTCTTTTCAACCTCTAAGAAACCAGTGAAGATCCTAGAAAAATACAATAGCCCATAGTCGATCTTCTAGTAATTGAACAGCCCGCCCAATCAGAATCACAAAAGGCTTTCAACTTTAAATCACTGATAGAAAGAAAAAACAAGCCTTGTCCCAGTGCATTTTTCAAATACCGCACTATTCGGAGCAACGCATCCATGTGAGATTTTCTAGGCTGATGCATGAACCTGCTCAACATATGGACTGAAAAAGTAATGTTTGGCCTGGACACAGTAAGATATATCAACCTCCCAACCAATCTTCTATAACTGCCTGGATCCTTAAGCAAGTCACCTTTATCTGATAACTTTAATTCACGTTCCATAGGTGTTTGCACCGGCACTGCTCCTAACAATCCTGTATCGTTGATAATTTCAAGAGCATATTTCCGCTGTGAAATGAAAATCCAATTAACAGACCTTAAGACTTCAATTCCCAAAATATAGTTTAAATCTCCTAAATCTTTAAGTTAGAATCTGGCATGCAAAAACTTCTTTACTTCATCAATACTTTGAGCATCATTCCCTGTAATCAAGATATCATCAACATAAATTAGAAGAGCAACAAAGGATTTTCCTTGCCTTTTTGTAAATAAAGAATAATCTGCCTTTGATTGTTGGAACCCCGCTGATAGAATTGCCTGAGTGAATTTTTCGAATCATTGTCCTTATGAAGTTTGCAAACAAAATTCTCCCACTGTCTTTGAAGCCTGGGCGGAGAAGACATATAAAGTTCCTCGTGTAAATCACCATGTAAAAATGCATTATTGACATCCATTTGATAAAGTGACCACCCTGAGCTGCAGCCAAAGCAAAGAGGCACAATGTGGAAAGCGTCTTTATAATCAACACCTTCCAATTGAGTTTAACCCTTTGTTAACAAACGCGCCTTATACCGTTCCGCTGTTCCATCTGAGCGATATTTCACTTTATAGACCCATCGACATCCAATTGGGATTTTTCCGGCTGGAAGATGGACAAGAGTCCATGTACAATTTTTCTCAAGAGCTTGCAATTCCAAATCCATGGCATCTCGCCATTCCGAATGAGCGGAAGCTTCTGAATAAGATGTAGGTTCAACAACTTTGCTCACTTGAGCAATATAAGAAAGATGACCAGGTTGATATCGATGATAGGAGATGTAATTTCCCAATGGATAACGAGTACGTAAATTCAAACCTGGAATCAAGGGGAACAACTGATCTGGAGTAGCAGCCGTGACATTGGAACAATAATAATCTTTGTATTTCACTGGTGGCGTAGTATGACGAGTGGAGTGGCAGAGAGTGAGAGCCATGGGTTCAACAGTGGGAACTGTGGGTTCAATAGTAGTAATAGTAGGGGTTGAGGTATCACTTGAATGTTCTTCAGTTGGTTATATTGACGGTTCAGCTGGGAGTTCCATATGAAGTGGTTCATTGAAAAGGGCTGTTGGTGAGTGAATAGGGGAAGTGACGCCATGTGTTGGAGTTGATGAATGAGAATCATGACCATGTGATTGAATAGTGGGGCTCAAGTCGGGCGTTTGATCAAAGATGGGATTTGGTATGGTAATGGCAGATTGAGGTGAAGAATCATTATTTGGAATAAGATGAACCAACTTGTAAGGAAAAAAATCCTCATGTAATACCACATCTCGACTGACAAAAACTTTTAGGTTGTATTTTCATTTTCAGTTTTCACTTTTCAATAACACTGAAAATTTTGGGAAGAAAAATCAAAAGAATTGTCCAAATAGAAACTTTATGCTAGAGTTGAAACTTAGGAATTTTTCTAATACGTGACCATTTTGTTGTTTTCCATATAAAAAGCCAAAACGCTAATGGTGATATGGTAAAAAAAATACGAGGGCCAAGAAGAACAATCTTGAAACTAGTAGGTGGTCCAATTTGCATCAAAGGAGATTCAAAGCAGGTCAAAGGAGTAAAAAATGGAAGGATTGGGAGCAATTTACACAATTAAAAGGCTTGGTGGTCCTAAATGGCAAGCTCAAAATGACGAGGTCTGAAGTGGGCAAGCTAGCAAAAATACAGGGACTAAATTGCAATTTCAGAGCTTGATGGCAAAAATTGAGGATTCACGTGGAAATTTGATTCTTTATAAAATATAATATATTGTTTAGTTTTCTTATTTTCCAATTAATTGTTTAATATATTTTTTCAAAAAAAAATTAATTGTTTAATATATCCTAATTTAGGTTAGACTTCTTCATCTATTTAAACTATTCCCTTGTAATTTAGAACATTATGGTGGGGTTTATGACACGTAGTGAACTTATTTCAAAGAGAGAGATTTCTCTTATTTTAAATCGTGTATTCATGGTGATTTGAATCTACGTCTCTCGGCAAGAATTTTTAGAGCTTTAATTCTTGTGACGGGTTATATAATTTGTGCTCGTTGAAACAATTTATTAGGTATAAATTTCAAAGGTCTGATAGTTTTACCTGGTTTTTCTCTTTCTTGAGAGCGTGAATGGATTTGAACTAGGGGTTGTTTTTAGATTCTCGTCAAATAGAAAAAC
The DNA here is from genome assembly GCA_963692815.1 of Nyctanthes arbor-tristis. Lineage (NCBI taxonomy): Eukaryota > Viridiplantae > Streptophyta > Magnoliopsida > Lamiales > Oleaceae > Nyctanthes > Nyctanthes arbor-tristis. The sequence continues at coordinate 22,372 of CAVNYN010221819.1, forward strand.
AAATTAATTATTTTTCAAAAGTTCACTCAAAATGCAGATGATTAGAAGGCAAAAACCAAAAAACTTCCCCCCCCCCTCCCCACACCACAACAGAAAAAAAAAAAGAGAAGAGAACTCAAATTTGTAAGAAAAAATTATTTGGTTTTTGAATTCCAAAGAATATAGGTGGCATTTCGTCAATAGGCAAAAATTACCAGAAACACGGGGAGGGAGGACTGCTTAGCTACACGGTAGGTAGAACCATAAATTGTATAATTCATACCATATTTATCAGAAACACAGGGGAGGGAGGACTGCTTAGCAACACGTTAGGTAGACCCATAAATTGTATAACAAAAAAACAAAAAAAAAAAAAAAGGAAGGGAAAAAAAAGAAAAAGAAAAAGAAAAAAAAAGAAAAAAGAAAGAAAGACAGATGGTAAATCAATTGAGTCCAAAATTCCCGATATCCCAATAAATAAGAAGGTGAAGTACTTCAATTGGGTTAGATGCTCTGTGAACCATGCCGTCCATACTCTTGCTAGGGCAGTTGATTCTATGTCAGAGTCTACAGATTGGTTTTATTTTCCTCCTTTATTCCTGTCTGATGTACTTTTATCTGATTCTATGAATGAATAAGTTCGTTTTCTTCAAAAAAAAAAAAAAAAGAAGAAGGTTAAGTACTTCTTTTTAGGGGCAAAAAAAAGGTGAAGTACCTGATAATATGTCTAGTGTACTGAATTAGTCAAATTAGTGAGATTAAATTGATGGTGAAAGATATAGAAATTGTTCTTCAGAGATTTATTTAAAAAAAAGTTGAATAATTTTATTTGCAGAAGAGAAAGGACATAGTTACACAAAACATGCATGTGACTGGCATAGATTTAAAAGTGATGTGATGTGTTGAACTGAAGAAACGATCCTACCATGTATCAGTTTTTTTTTTTTTTTAATCCTTTTGTTCAAAATAGCATAATTCAAGAAAGTTAGATTTATAGAAAAATAAGTGATGGAATATAAAGAAATATTATTAGTAAATGTAAAATTTTGTTTCCGATCTGAGAATATGTGGTTAGTATTAATTTGATAAATTTATTATTTTTCATTAAACTCCCAAGAACAAGCTAATATTATTACAGATGATATAAAAAAATATTATTTATATTTTAATTCAAGTAAAATAATCGCTATCTTATTTGACGTCGTTTCATACTTTGCATTGCTTTATTTAGAAATTAATTAATAAATACAGAGGGTGTTTAGGTCTTTATGAACTACTAATTTATAAATTGGTTTATGAATTATTATCATATGATACAATTTTATTGGAATAATTTTTTGGAAATGTAAAAAATTACTGCTTGACTTTTGATAAGTCTTCGTTATAAAAAGATGGTCTAAAAAATAATATCCCATGACAATTTGACTAATTGATTTTTAAACTCAAAACACATTGATGATTTCTCCTTTCCCTTAACATCAATAGCCTCTTGTTATGCATGAGATCACTAGAATTCTCAAGTGTGCGTTGCATGGTACAAAAATAGAAAATAAATAAAACAATAAGAAGGATTAACATAAACATTAAAGTATTAAAAATTTGTAAATTTGTGCTCCAGTGGTTAGGATGCTTGTGTCCGGGTAGGAGGTCCCACATTCGAATCGCATCTACCCCTCTCCGAATTTCCTTCACCTCCTGATATCCCTATGTATAAAAATAATAATAATAATAAATTGTAAATTTGTAGAATGTTTCTTAAGATTAAATAGTATAACATTGAATAGAAGTTATGAGCGTCTCCAAGGAATGTGGATTGGAAAAGTTCTCTAGCCATATATTATATTAAAAGTTTATGTGGTAGTTAATTAATGTTCTAAGAGGAATAAAGTGCAAAAACATGTAGAATATGGTAAATGCAATATAAAATGTGGCAAAATTCCAATCGGACCTGGCAAAATTCCCGCCAATAGAAGTGCGGCGGCGGCGGCGGCGAAGCACACCCATTCATTGATTTCCCCCTTTTAGAACTGGCCCCCAATCTCTTTGTCTCTCCCTTCGCTCCGCGCCACCCCCAACTGTCGGAGCCTCATATTTCCACCAGTGGAAGCACATTCATCGACTCTTCAGTCGGCCACGGACGGACCCATTCAAGGGCTGGACCGAGCTAGCCCAATTATAATTCCTAAGCCCAGTCCAGCCCAAATATAATTCCAAAGCTTTTTTCTTTTTTTTCTTTTTTTTTAGTCAGCCCAATACAAATAATAAGTCCAAGTTTTTTTTAGCCCAATACAAACAATAAGTCCAAGTTTTCTTTTCTGCTACAATATCTATTTATTTTTGTTTGCCATTAATGGATAAATGGTAGTTAAAGTTACTATATATGATTGTGATTTGTGTATTTGGGGGAATAATATTTCAGGTTTGGTTTAAACTAATTTACAAAAAAACTATATCAATTATTTTTAAAATTTTTTATGTATTATGACATTTCTAGTGCAATTTCATTTCCAACAATTTATAATATAAAAATTTTCAATAATTGATTTTCCTTGATGACTTTTTTCTATATTTTTGGTGCTTTCCTCAACTAGCTGTACGGTTTATTTGCTTACTTCAAGCTAAAGATTAACAGCTTCAATTTAACATTCTAAGGAAGAGCAAATCAATATCAAAATACTATGGGATTTCGCTTTACTTAACTTCTATTTTCCCACGACCCTTTTACCATATAACCACTATGTATAACCAAGCTAGACAAGGTATACAAATCACTTATAAACTTAGTAAATAAACACTTACTTGCAAGCCGGTTGATTGATGTCTTTTTATCCAAATAGCGAGAACTGAACGTACAAAACGAACAAATTATTCATGCCACCAAAAGATATACGCTCATAAATTGTTTTTAGCTATATTTCCAAGTCTTTACATTGTAAAATAAGCTTCTAATCCATACAAAAGTTACATATTCATCTTGTATTATATATCATAAGCCCAGAACTATATATATCTATAGAGAGGTGGGCATAATATATTTATAATCAAAGTGCATTCTCGTAGTTTCAAAAATTGATTCCTTCTACATGCAAAATTCTACTTCTTTCCATGGGTGTGTTCCAACTCTCTGCTTGCTTGGCAAATATCTTGCGTTCAATCATCTTCAAGATTGGAGGAAAGAGAGTGAGTACAAAGTACTCAGTGGGTAACATAATAGTTTGATTCACCTTTCGTTTAAGAAACTGCTTTTCGTTCCCAAGTTCAAGAAGTCACGGAATTGCACAAAGCTTTGTAGATGTACAAGAGGGTCCTATCACTAGTTAAATTACTACCCGTGGTGCACACAAAATTTATATCAATTCATTTAAGTGGATTCACAATCAAATCTCGGTTGACCCCTACAGGAATTTTTATATATACCATAAAGAAATCACAAAGACAAGTCACGATACTATTCATTACTTATATCGGTATCATTAAGTGGCTCATAATGCTGGGAAATTCCACATATCATACCACATAGCACACAAGACGGGTAGATAATTAATTAGTGATCTAAATAGAATAACTCAATTTCTTTACATAATGACAATGTATCAAAATTCATGTTTATCTCATGAAAACTTCAATGAAAATCCATGTCTATCTTATGAAAACTTCATTAATGAAAAAGGGAATCAAAGTATTAGTTACTCACCTTTTAATTTCCCAAAATTTCTTGAATAATTCTAATGTGGAAAAGTGTCTCTAAAGCCTTGATATTCCTCGATTAAAGTCGTGCTTCAAGTTGAAATCTTCCTGTATATAGAGAGGACTCTTTTTCAACAAAAAAACGATGTATTTGATGGGTTTTAAAGGTTGTTTTTCTCCCCACAATATTTATGGACGAATTTCCTCTTATATTTTAAATAAAGAGTATCTTTAGATAATGTCGAGAGAACTTGGTGCATTTCCTTTGTCTTTGGCCTTTTTATAATTGTTTCTAAATAACATTTAGAATCCACAAATGACAAAAATAGCAAGTGGCATATTAATTGGCAAAAATAACACCATATGTTTAAGGGATGATGTGGATAAATATTGTCCTTTCATTTATTGCTTATAGAGTCCCTATACTTAACATGATCTTATAATTAAGTTGTTATATTTCGAGTTATACTAATCACTAACCATGTTTTAATTTTAAGCATTCATTTGAGTAATAAACTTTGAGCCTTGGGACATAAATGATGAAAAATTCAAGTATTTATTCCTATCATTACCAAAATAATTATTATATCACTTAATTTATTCTAAAATTTTTCCGGGATATTACAGGGGGAGTCGATGAATGGGTGTGCTTGGCCATCGCCGTCCTTCCATCGACTGGAATTTTGCCAGCTTTAACCGGTTAAGGGACGAGAGTGGTGTTAACTGAGCGAGGGAGAGATTTGGGGTAGGGGGTTCTGACGGGGGTTAGGGGTTGGGTCTTCAAAATTAGATTTTGATTTTTACTCAGATGGGCCCTAATTGTTTTGGGGGGAAAATTTTTGCCTGTCAATTGGCGCGGGACCCATAGTGCCAAGGTGCCAAATGGGATGTGGGCCTCTACCCAAGGCCCCAATGTTTCACTAGAAAAATTGGTGGTAATACGTGAAGTACAAGTCTCACATTTTTTTTTTTGGCTCAGTCTAACCTTAAGACGTTAATACCTTCAAATAAAATTACAAAAAATTTGTAATTCGACTGTACTATTAAAAATACTTTCAAAAGAAAGTATTTTTTTTTCAAATATAAATGGTTAGGATAGTGTATGGCCTAGTGTATATATATGTATATATGTATATATATGTGTATATATGTAATATACATATATATAGGAAATTTAGACTTTTGCTTACATGTTATGTTAATTTTGTGGTGAATTATATGCTGGATGTATATCTTATTTAATATTGGATGTATATCTCATCTTCGTAGTTATTTTAATGGATTTGTCTATATTTAAAGTTTTTTGATTTTATAATCCAAAATTTTTTAATATATATCTTTATATAGGATGTATTTCGTAATTTTTATTAGACTATTTCCTTTTAAACTGATGTGTTAATTTTTAATTATTTTTTATTTGCTTTTAATTGACTCATTATCAAATTATTTCTTTTGTATATAATAAATATGGTTTGACTAATATTTCATAGTTTACAAATTCCCATTATGATATATACACACAGAAAACATAAAATATTTGATTTCTAGAGGTTTACGAATGGCGGTGAGCTAGGCGGGAATTGGATATGCTATACCCGTTACCCAACCCATCAAAATTTATTTTTATCTTGTCTCTGTAGCCCATCCCCACTTAAATCGGGCACGGGCCGAGAGCATACTAGGGCAGGTAATTACCAATTTATTGAGACATTTATATATTTATATATTTTTTCTTTTTTTTACTTAATGAATAATATTATAAACACAGGTGGTGTCCTCAAGATGGAATTACGATTGCCATTGAAATTACTAAGCTTTCTTAATAAGTTTCATTATCTTTTTATTTTTCAAACCATTAGAATTTCTGATTGATATTTTTATTTTTTTGACAAGAAACGATTAAACGGGTATGGATTAAAAATATGATAATCTTCCCCGACCTATTCTCAAGTTGGGTCGATTTTCCTTATTTCATCTCCGACCTAATTACTTGTTTAATCGGGTATTCTCTGTCTCAATAGGGTCAGGTATGCGTGAATATAGGATTTGACTGTTTTTTTTTACTATCCTTGATAAGTTCACTTAATAGCATTTCATATTGAGTAAAATATAATAACTATTAGTTAACAATAAGATAATCAAAATATTGCAATTCAATGTGGCTAATCAAATATTACTTAACATTCCATACTAATGTTAAGATATAATTTGATCTAATATTTTCATGTGCAATGCATGGGTGAGAATTTAGTTTCTAATCATTAAGGATAATATACAAATACAAATAAGATTTATCCACTTTTCACAAATAAGCTGTGTGTGTGTGCGCACGTGTGTGTGTGCGTGTATATATATATATATATTTTTTTTTTTCAAAAATCAGGTAGTCACAAAAAATAGGTCCAGTCACAAAAAATCAGAGTCGCCGGAGTAACACATAATCACCACCGTCAGTGAGTTGAAACTTAAGTCCGACGAGAGTCGCAAAAACACTTTGACAAGTCACAAAAAACATCAGTCTCACCACCACTGGAAGCCCCAATGAAACTTTAACTCCAGCGAGTCACATACACCACAACTACTACAAAATCTATCGAAATCCTACTCACCTAATTGGAACCCTATCATATCTTCTATGATTTCAAAACCCTAACCACCACAAGAACACCATCACAAAATTTGCTGACACCCCAATCTTCCAATCATAACCCAAATCCCGATATCAGATTGATCTCTAAGATCGATGTTGCAAACGAAATCTTCAGATAAATCGATTTGGAATCCTAAGGTCCCTTTGTTGTTAATGATATTACCAAAATTAAAGGCTTCTCTAAGACGGACTAAGTCGAAGGCATCACAATTTTAAACCTGATCAGAGGAGTCGCGGATGGAGAAGACAAAAATCACGATTGGGGATAGCGTTTGCGGGGTGAGAAGTCACAAAGTCACGGTGCCGTTGATTGGGTGGCAGAGAACGTGAAGAGAGAGAGAGAGAGAGAGAGATGGGGGGTTAATCTCTTTGCACATATTGTAAGAAGAACATGCTTTGATTTTAAAAAATGAGTTGGACAACTCTTTTTTTCTCATTTTATTTTAAATTTGAATTTGGTCAACTAAATTACATCTTATCTTATATCTCATATATATATATATATTAAAGCAGGATAGTGGTGATATGCAGATTTTCTCTTCAAAATCATTATCCTACTTTTATATGCTTTTTTTATTATATATATAAAGTAGGATAGTGGTGGTATGCAAATTTTCCCGCCAAAATCATTATTATACTTTTATATGCTTTTGTTATTTTATGATAATAATAATCCATTAGTTTTTTCATATTTTATAATAATATATATAAATTTATATATTTTTATTTTATATATTATATGTTATTTGTTATCTATTAGTGTTTGTTATATCTATTCTATTAGTTTTAGTTGTCAGGCTATTTTCAAAGATTTAATATTTCTTTAAAATTCTAACATTTTTCAAATTTCAAGTTTTGGGTTATTGGGATTTCCTTCTCATTTCGATTAAATACTTACTCGTGAGATTGATGTTAGAATAATAAAATTAAATCAGCTTCAATACTTTTATTTTAGTTCAATACGATAAATCATACATCGTAAAATCTATAGCTATATGTTTAGTACATTACTTAATTTATTATTTGTTTTTTTAGAAGCTATATAGTTGATGGGATACAATAGAAATAATGTTTGATAATGATGATTTAGAACAAAAATAAAAAATTCTTTTAATTCTTTTTTAGAGGGAAAAGTGGTTAAAAGTTTATATTTGGAGAATGCGTGGCATAGTAGGAGGAAATGTGAAAAATAATTTTTTCAAGAATATGTGGTGGAGAATGAAGGTGAAAAAAAGTTAATTCTGCTAAAAGAATGTCATACATACCCTAAATGTGTTCTTGGATTCTTTATACTAATGCTTGTTGAATAAGGATGTAGAGATAGGGTAATTCTGGAGTTATATAAATTCCATATACTCTCTTTTTCATGGTTTCTTAATTTCCATACTCAACATGAAATTAATTTTGTATTAAAAAATTCGCCTTCCTCATTTTCATTACTTAAGTGTATTGTTCTATGAATGACAATTTAATTCACTCTGTGCCAAGTGAAAACATTGTACATTTCAAAAGTAGTAGGCAATAAAATTGTGACTATTTAGTTTTTCAAATCACTATACTTTTTTGGGCTATTTATTTTGTTTCGTGTAATGCACGGGGATACAATTAGTTCAATCTTATGAGACTTACTATATTGCACAAATTTCCACTGTTGAACTCTATCATTTTCACTCTTATTTCAACAAAAATATCTGAAAAATATTTGTTCGTGGCCGGCCGCATAATAATATTGTTGTTAACCTTTTCTTTTGGGTTTAACTTGAAAAATACTAATGCTTTTTTAGACAAATTTTAAAATTAAGGTACATTAAGTTTTTTTTTTTTTTGAAATATCAGGTGTAATATCACATTTGAATCACTCGGAGTCATATCAATCACAACTCACAACAACTCATCGGAACAACCGAGTCATAACAATACAGCAGCACAACAACTCGTCGGAATACCGAGTCACAATAACATAATAACTCGCCAAAACAATTGAGTCACAATAATACAACAACTCATCAGAACAACCGAGTCACAATAACTCATCGGAATACCTACTCACAACCACACAACAAATCACCGGAACAACATATTCACAACAGCACAACAACTCCCCAGAACAACCGAGTCGCAACAACTACAATTCGCCAGAACAACCGAGTCATAACAATAACAATTTACCAGAACAAATTGCACCAGTTGAACTCTGACGAGTCACCAATAATTGAACAAACTGCATAAATCGCCTGAATGGTTTTCTTTTTACCCAAAAAAATAGCAAAAAAACCAATCAAATCGCCACCGGCTGACCAATCAGATGGCTAAATCGTAATTGCCGATTACTCAAATCGAACTTAGAAATCAAAACTTAAAAATCGTGATTTTTAGAACATTTTAACATACCTATTTTCGGATGATGATTTTTAGAAATTTCTAGACCACAAAAGCTTCACCTATAACCTTAATTGTGGCTATATGTCGTGATTTCAAGCCAAGCAATATGAAACTTCGTCGACAATAGCAGCAGCGATGGAGGTATATATATGTGATAAAGGCAGTGGAGGCGGTGGCGGCAATGGCGGCAATGGCGACGACAATAGCAACAGCGATGACTGAGGAGGTGGCGATTAAGGGACAGAGAGACAATGAAGCGAGGGAGGAGACAAACATTTTGGGTGGGTGGGTATTTTTCAAAAACACATGTTTAGTCCCTGTTTTTTTAAAGTGGGTAAAGAAAACACTTCAATTTCCTAATTTTACCTTTTCTTTTCCGTTCCAAGAAAACTTTACCGACCCGTTCCTGAAGGGGCAAACCCGGCCCATCATCTCCCCAGTGCCAAGCCAACTCCCGCATGAGCCTGCAAAGCTCCATCCAACCACCGTCTCTCTCTCTCTCTCACACACACACAGACGGGGACGCCCGTGCGATCAAATTCCCTCAAACTCCACCGTTGCCTACACACACATATATACGTACATCACAGACGAAGGTATTATTATAGTTCAGTCTTGTATCTCTGTTTTTTACGCTGCTTTTTATCAGGTTATTTATCTCTCTCTAGGGTTTTGCACCAAATTTGTAACAGTGCTTAACATCTTGGTATTTTTTTTCTTTTTTGTTTTTGATGTGGTTTGTGGTCATTTTTGCTGAAGAAACTAGACGGAAGAGTTTGACTCATGGGTTCTTCGGCAACTGAGGCCTTTCCTCAACTTCAGGTACGAGTAGCCGGAAATTCTTGGTTCTGTGTTTAGTTGTTAACTTGATGTCATTGTGGATGTAAGTACTCGAGGCTTAAGCATTCATTCTTGTAAGCAAGATTTTTATTGGAACTAAAGGGAGGGTTCTGTAAATGTTTTTATTTGATGGAGTTTTGCTATTTGAACACCTCCACAAAATCTTATAAGACAAACTAATAAGTGGCATGTTTTTCCACACATCATTCCACCTAGAAAATCAACCCTCATTTATATGTATAAATTTTTGTACAAAGTATATGTACAAATACACTTTTCCTCTTTGATGAATACATGGGGCAGAAAAGGAACGGTGAATAAGAGTTGGGTAGCAAGAAATGTCAGATGTGAGAGTAAAAACTAGCTTCTAGCCACAGAAGTCCTGTCTTAATTTCTGTGCCAGTGAGTTTTTGGAATGTGCTGATATGTGACTAATTTGGAGGGAGGCTTTTGGTTAGAAATATCAATTGAAGAAAATGAAATGAAAGTAATGTTTGAGATTTCTAGCATATCATTTGCTTTTGCTTTTTCTAATTGTCTAAATCCAGTTGCACTGGGATGAGAAGATTTGCCTCTGTTAGCAGACTATTTCTAATTTGAGCCTGAAATAGATTTTATTAGAATGGTGGAGATTTGTTTAGTACATATGGGTTCCATGTGATGTGTGATGTTATTTGTCTGACTAAGTTCTGGTTTGAATTAGAAATGGTTTGCTAACAGGGTGCGTTGGTGATCTTCACACACAAATCTTGTCATTCCATGGTTTTCTGCTGACTTTTTTCTTATTAGACTGGTCTTTGTTCTTGATGTAATTATACGCAAGTCAGAGAACTATTTAGTGGGAGGGATGTACATTTAGAATAGCTGCATGTTTCGTAACCTTTTGGATTACTTTATTAGTATATATTTGAAGCATCTCAATAATTTGATTGCCCATCAGAGGCAAAAAAATCTTAATGCCTAATTTGGAATTAATTGGCATTTGTATTAAAATTATACTCTAGCTCAAATAACGCCCAAAAAAAAAAAAAAGAAAAAAAATGGTTTGCAAGTTATATCTTCTGATATCTTTATAGACTAAATATTAATCTCTTGAATGGTACAAGGATTGACAAATAACTTCATTCAGAGAAGAACCCTCCTATCTTTAGAGGATAATCCTCCTATCTGTTGTTTAGAGTGGAAACATGTTGTATAAGTTGGAGAATTTTCCTTGTTATTTGTTAGCAGCGGCTATGATAGGATTACACTTACCACCCTTCCCCATCTCCCTCCCCCTTTTCTTTTAGGAGGGGGAGCTGGGCGTGTGGTTCATAAATTCATATTACTGCCTTGATTCTTGAGAGGGTACAATGTCAATTACAAAGGCATACATAGTCTGTTCTAGTCCTAAGATCAGGGAAGGCTTGATCATATAACAGTGTTCTTCCATTGGACAGGAAGTATTGCTGGAATTTCGTGCCGGTAAGATGCTCATGGATGGGAATCGTGTGATCCCTGATTCTCGAAAAGGACTTGTTCGAATAGGAAGGGTATTAGTAATTACATAAATTATCTCTCTTAATTTTGTTTTCCTCTACTCTGTTATTTTCCATTGTATTTGCCCAGAAAGTTCAAATTTCCAATGTTTTCTCTTTCTGTTTAACACATACTGTAATTGTTGGATTCGCATCCTTCATGTGTTACTGTCTTTCTGTCTTGGTAGGGTGAGGAAGGGCTAATACATTTTCAGTGGCTGGACCGATCTGTAAATATTGTTGAAGATGTATCCTGTTTTCAAATCTTTCTTAGGATGAGGAATGCCTGATAATTTTTTATCTTCTCATTTGTGCTTATGCTGGTTCTTTTGTGATTCTACATTGTCACTACCCATCCATTTTATTATTTTGCTCCTGATATTACTCGTCTGTCTAGTGTATATACTTCCATTTGGCTGTGACCTATTTCTTAACATAAGATGCATACAGGACCAAATTGTCTTTCCGGATGAAGCCATTTTTGAGAAGGTATGTCTTTTCTGATCTTTTTCATCAATATGCCTTTAAGAAAAATCTGTTTTTAAAATTAAAATGTACTGTATTTATCTGTACTTTTTCAGGTTAATCAATCTTCCGGAAGGGTTTACATCCTGAAGTTTCATACAGATGACAGGAAGTTCTTCTTTTGGATGCAGGTTAGGTCTACGATGTTTGTCTTAGGTAATAATCACGTCCACTGAGAATTGAGATTCTAATATTCTGTTACTTTGTTGGTGCTAGGAACCCAAATCTGATGGTGATACACCGATATGTAGCTCCGTAAATTTGTACCTGAATCGGCCTATAGGTATGCAAAGGTTCATCTCTATTACGGAAACTTGGCGTGCTCTCTCTCTCTCTCTCTCTCTCTCTCTCTCTCTCTCTCTCTCGGCATGATAGCTTTGCCAACATGTTGTATTGCTTTGTTGCGTTCATTTGAACACTCAAATAATATAAATGTCCAGCCAGTGGCTATGACTCTATCTTAGACATAGTGACATATGGATTTTGGATAATTTATACTTCCTCCGTCCCAAATATATAGTCCACTATTCGTTTTTGGGATGTCCCAAATATATAGTCCTCTATCTTTATTCAAAAGTCTAATTTGGATTATTTTACTAATTTACCCTTATTTAATACTTAGTTGGAACTATCAATTTTAAATTCTACTCATTAAATAAAGGTATTAAATTCTACTCATTAAATAAAGGTACATTAGGCACACTTCTGCAAAATGTATCTCTCCAGTACAATTCCTAATCCGCGTGAAAAAGCAAAGTGGACTATATATTTTGAATGGAGGGAGTATTACATTGAATTATGAATATATATTTACCAGAAATGCATAGTTAAGGGTGACAATCATTTATCTTCTCAATATATCCAAATTCGGAGGTTCATCAAATTCGGACTCCCGAAATATGCTTATATCAGATACCTGGACATGATTATTAGTTGTAATTGTCCTTTAATTTGTTGTACTCTTAATGGTTTATGGGGTTTGGCATCTTTCTATCAGTATAAATCTGATTTTAGATTTGGTGAGCATCAGATTTGCCTGATGAAGAGGAGCCCGATGCTTCAGTTCCTGTACCAAGTTCAGAAGATATGGTTGAAGAAGATATTTCATCAAGGTAATGTTTGCAAAATAGAGAAGCTTGTACCTGATGAAGGATGGATAAGATCTTCAATAAAGAGCTTGTGATATTTTTTCTCTTTAATGCTAATTCTGGTAGTCCTTGTACTTTGTGATTACCTCATCTTTGGTAATTCTATGTGGTTTAGAACTTAGGTGACACTGGGGAACAAATAGGATACTCCTGTTGTGATTCTATTCTTCTCTTTCTCTTCCCTTCTTAGCACACCAAACCTAAAAAAGCAATCCATTAGTTATGTACTGAAGGAAAAAGAAAACATTATTCCAGTACCATTAGAGAACACCAAATAAGAACAGCATGATCAAATAGTTGTCTCTACTTTAATAGGGCAGGAAACTTGGTGAGCCCTAGCTCTGTTGCAGAAGGAACTAGTGAAGTAACCTCTTCTGGGCCAGTAAAGTTGGCGGATCTGCAAAGAATTTTAATGAACATGGCATCAACAGGTACTCCGTACTTTCAGAACATGCCGCTTCTTGTACTCTTGTTTTCAATTTGGTCTCAGCTGACAAATTGTTATGTTTCTCCATTTTTAATGCAGATGAAGCTGGAGATCCGGAGGCTGGTACGTTCATTTAGTTTTTGGTTTATTCTAAACTTTACATAAAGTTGGTCTTGAAAACTAGAATTGCACTTGCAGTCTGCTTTATCAACTTTTCCTCTGATATAGACCTTGCAGATGTATGTAGTTGGAAACTTTTATCAATTGATGATGTGCTAAATTTTCTGCAGACATCCACATATTGAAATTTAAATAGCTATCACATTTTAAATTTACTCAAATTTCGGCGAGGTTTATTTAATTATATGCTTTCCTTCCTGGTCCTATTTTCTGATTTCTGAGGTTTATGCTTGAGAAATTTTATTTTTGGATAATCTTACACCACTTCTAGCGTATAGCATGGAGGCACTATGGTAGAAACTTTAGAATGCACATCCATTCCTGTATGTCTTCTCCATACAACATTGAACATAGGTTGTCGGGACAATTATGCCTCTATCCAATTTGAAATTTGTAACAATTTCCGGTTATCTAGGCTTGGGATTAGGTGACATTTTGAGGCCAGAGTTTATATTGCCGCTGATTGAAGAACTACCATTGGATCAACAGTTAGTGTCGTACTTGCCTGAGGTAAAAGACTTTGGCATCCATGTTGCTCTTATAGTTGTCCCTTATTATATCACCTCCAGTGTCTAAGATCTTGGGAGGTTGCAGGGCCAGTGGACTCCTGAGGAGTTAATAGAATTGCTACAGAGCCCTCCATATCTCCAACAATTAGATTCATTTACATATGTGAGGCTTCAACCCCTCTGATTTTTTATTAAGGTTCTCTTTCATTTTTATTGGTTTATGTTGATAAATTGTGATAATTCCATGTTACTGTAGGTTCTGCGAACTGGACAAATAGACCTGACTCAATTTGGAATTGATCCAAGCCAATGTAAGTAATGGGAAATTTTTTACTTTTCCATGGGGGGTGACTCTGGCTGCAACCCACAGCCCCCGAAGCCAATACACACAGTTATATTTCCCAGAAAAGAAGGGGAAAAGGGGGGGGGGGGGGGGGGTA